>SNQJ01S0032333.1:65470-79936 GCA_010110895.2 Picea sitchensis
AATAATTTTCATAATCTAATATTTTAGAATATCACAAGATATGTTGTGATGAACTATTCCAGTGTACTATCCATGAAAAATTACAAATCATGAACAAGATTTAACATTCATAGAATTAATAGCAACATTCAATAAATAAGAATCCAAGTAAATAACGTAACACCAACAAGCATGCACCATCAATTTCCATTAGGCATTCAAAGGTTTGGAAATATGTATCCAAATTTATGAGCATTTTCAATAACCATTGCAATTTATATGAGCCTCTATTAAATTAAACTTTAAGCTCAAGCCTCCTCAATAATAAAATAGTATTATCCATTCTAAAATCTTAGATCTAACCTAAGAATGCAAATAAAATTTTTCAATGGTGTGTCCTCCATAGAATCTCCAAAAAAATAATAAAATAATCCTAAAGGGTGTTCTCCTCTAGAATGATGATAAGCCACATCCAAATATATCAAAACATCCAAGATGTTCATGCTAGAATGAGTCAACATAACCACCAATACCTCCACAAGTGTGTTAAAGAAATCAAATAATGGATCCACTAGGAGAGTGGAAAAGTCAACATGAAGTAACCACCAAAGAAGTGGAAGTACCTCAATAAATGTGCACAAAGTTGTTAGGCACTACCTCCAAGGCTAAAAAAAATGCCATAAATAGTAATCCATATAAACATATGCAATAGGTCTATAAAAGGGAGCACTCTACCAGGAGAGTGGAAAAGTCAATATGTCAAAACTATCTAAGGATATAAAATAATCAACGAGATAAGTGGCCCCTTAAAGATGTGCAAGAGTAGTTGTAACCTCCCCTAAAAAAAAGAATACAACAAACCCCAAATAGAGTGCACCCTTGAGAATTCTGCCACAATGGTTAGAGGTCCATAAACCAACACCGTAAATCCTCAATTTTTCCTAGGAATGCATGAAACATGATACATCCTCACCAAAATAAGAATAATATATCTAAAACCATGTGTTGTATGGAGAAACCATCAACCAAAACCATCCATTTATTTATAAGACCATGGGTGCACAAATGGAGTGACCTAGAAAAATATGATAGAGGTTTCCACACCTCTAAAGATGTGCAAAAGATTTCGAATTAATGGGAGCACTCTACTCCCTCAAGTAAGAAACCAATATAAGGGTGCCACCTCACCACCATATAGAAAATATCCTCAAGAGTGTTCACACCACTAGGAGATTATGTTATATCACCATAAAAATATGTGCCAAAGAGTAATACTCCATGATAATAAGCATGAAATAGAGTGAATATGCCAATATTTAAATCACCAAATTCCAGAGAAATAATTAACCAATAATACTTAGGGAAACCATTAGTTGATGGGTATCCCTCTCAAAAAATGTGCTAAGGGTCAATCACAAGTGTGAGTAATTCTATACAACATCTTGAAACATCACATGTGTTATATGCAAGACTACACACAAGATATGATGGTGCTAACTATGAAGACAATACACATCATCTAACCATGGTATAACAATATGATCTGTAAATTTTCATGGATACTCCACTAGAATAGTTTGTCACAATAGATCTTGCAATATTCTAAAATATTTTATTATTCAATCTATTTCCTTAGATCCCAGATTTATTATTACTAACTTAATGTTCTAATTTATGAAAATAACTAAAATACGAAAAATGAAAGAATAAGAAAATGAACAAAAGATGTAAATTGGGAAACTGATATGGGAGAAAACCTAGCTAGAAGGTGAGGCTTGTGCTTCACTCTCTTTTCTTCAGTTAGAAAAATGAAAATACAAGAAAGAGGAACTCACTATGGAGTTTCCTTTGACAATGTGGCCTGAATGGCTACAACAAAATCATTTTCCTCCTTTGCTATTATCTCAAATCCCACTCCTATATGCTCTTCTCAAATATGGAACATGTACATTGATAAAAGAATGGGACCCCTTGTAATGTCCCAACATTACATCCATAAAAAAAATCAAACATAACAAGGAGATTCAAACTCGTAGAATTATAAACTTGTCAAAAATTTCCCATTAACACATCAATTTAAACCAAATGAAGGAAACAAAAGAGAAAATGGATTTTACAGGGGAGAAATTGCCTATTTTCTGTTGAATATCAAGTATATATAACAAGATACCAAATGGATTTCCCCTTTAGGTGGAAGTAAATTCCTAATCTTGGAATTCTTGACATTATGCATTAGAGTTTCCAACATTCTTTCAGGCCCATGCCTCATACTTGTTTGAAGCAACATATCATAATATAAATGAATTTCACATACCAACACTAGGTTAACAACACCATAAATGAAAATCTAGCCAAATATGTACACAACACAAATTAAGAAATACATTACAATATGAATACTGATGAATTTATATCTGATTGGTAGGTGGTCTCCTCAATTTTAGCAATCATCCATCCACAAACTTCAATTCCCTTTCCATTTCCAACTCTCTTTGTGCCAACCGGTTTCCTCCCATCCATACTCAGGGAAAACTTCTTTCGTTGATACCCCCAAGCTGTGTGGGATCAAAACCAGTGTTATATGTGGAATATAGACAACTTGGATTTTACCATCCATTGGAAAACATCCAAATTGGTCAATATGGCTTCCTTCCAGATCCCATTTACCATCCCATTAAGTTTTCCCATGATATTAGAATATTTGCATCATTTTTGTACTCTTTAGGTCCCCCCTAAAAAAAACCATGGCTTTCCCCAACTATTTAAAGACCTAGTGAGGCTAGCCACCACACCCCCTCCATGAAAAAATATCATTATTCTTATTTATTCATTTTTCTAAATTCCTGATTATTCATCACCCTTCCCCCCACTTTTATTAATTAATCATTTTTTTCTTAAATAGTAATTCTCTTTTTTAGATAAAATAATAATATTTTGAAGAGCCCTCCTAAAAGTGGGTAATTACTTTATGTATTAAATCAATTATGGGGTCTTTAAATTTTACCTTAGCTTAATTGGCATCTGGAAGAATTAGTCTCTAGGGAGTAGGGCCAACCCACCTTATTGTATTCCCCCCAATCATATTAAACCATATATTTTGCAAGTAGAGACTCCACACCTCTATTGAGACTCCACACCTCAATCAAGACTCCACACCTCTATTGAGACTCCATGCCTCAATCAAGACTCCACACCTCCATTAAGGATTAATTGGTTATGGTCCACACCCATCTGTTGGCAAGTTGGCAAGGCTTTCCCTGTATCCTGTAGATGCAATAATCACACACATCACATAGATCGATATCATGCACACATCAAAATAATTAATTACTTAATACTACCAATTACCATCTATGGATATTTACTGTTTGATCCCCAACTTGGAGTTCTCGGAAACAACCATATCCATCTGTGTACCCCTTGGGTGATCGATGTCCTACACCATTAAGGTCAATGCAATCATGTCAAAATACATACATGTAGATGTGGAATAAAAGCAACATAATATCAATGAAAGTAAATTGATTTCATTAATCCTTCACAATATTTAATTTGGCTTCCTTAGCTGTCTTCTTCATTTATTCAATCCCCACCTAGAAGTTATGTAGGTCTTATCCATCTGACATGACTAATAATTAGTTGCAACATAAGTATCCAAGGAGGGGCATTACATATTTCCCCCCTTGAAACAAAACTTGGCCTCAAGTTTTTATGCAGTTATCAAAGACTCATGCTACAATATCACCCAATAATATATTATCCATAAATGCACAATATCTTTCGTTGTTATTTAATAAAAATGAATAATCTGGGAAATGATTTATTTCCCAAACCATTTCCCCCTTAAGATCATTACTTCACAGAGTGAAGATTTTTTTTCCCAAGGAAATCCTTGCGGAAAACCCTCTGAGTACTTCCCAATGATTCATGGATGGTAAACGAGGTAAACCATTGGCCCAAATTATGGGGCCTAACCCCAAGGGGATCAATGGAGTCGAACTCATAAATATTGATAGCCTTACCACTATCATAATGAGGCATATCCATGGATGCAAATGGAAACAAAACATAGCGAGAACAATGGGGTGTTACAAATCATCTCATTGCAACCCTAAAAGTACCGTTATGTCCCAAACTCACCTAAACTTTGTCCCTTCACTTGGATGCCAAAATGTGAACTTCAACAAATCCATTACATCTATTTGTACCTTCCCCAACATTCCCACAAATACGAGCCGACTTCCTCACTTGCCCGTGGACGTTGCACCATAGATAGCAAATAAAAAAAACTTATAAGTTAAACCCAAAATACTTTCCAACATTATGCAAACAACAAACTATTGCTATCTCAAAGAAATGCAACCAATATTCAAATCTCATTTGACTGGTGTCTTAAAAGCATTTAATATGTATCTCTATAGCAAGTAAAAGGTCAGCAAAGCTCGGCCTTTGAATGCCCCCTTTTACTATTTAGAGTCTCTCAATAGGTATAGGAGGGATTGGAATGAGAGACTGATTGTCTCACTCTTTATCACATGCAGACTTGGAAAGAGGGCAATTGATAAAGACTCTTAGAAACTTTCATCATAAATGTTGCAACTAAATGCCTCATGTAGAAATCCATCGTCGATGTCTTTGGCACATGCATCCACTTATGACAACAATAAATATGCAATGAAATCGTTAATCATAGTATTGTCCTATCCTCTATCTAGGAATGTTTTTGGGGTGATTATGCATTGGATCACCACAGTTGAGAGGCTTAATCTCCACTAATTTAAAAACACCTCTAGTTTATTTTATGGCTCCAATGACCCTGAGAGTATATCCATCACATGACAAAAGATTAAAATGTAAATTTATTTTTTACCTTCATTTTTATGATATTTGAAATTCACCAATAAAACATTTAATGCAATACCTATGTTCTAGAAAATGATGATGTGAGCTACACATCTGTTGATTAAAGGAATGATGATGTGAGCTACGCATCTGTTGATTTTCTTTAACTAGTATGATCTTGTTATCTTCTTAAACTTCTATTTGTAAATCTATCTGAACTACATAAAAAATGTAGTCCGACCTTTCAATTTGTATCCAATCTGCCACCTCAGAATTGAGTTCACCTATATAACACCACTTATAAAACAACTTCAAATACTACATATGCAATAAAAATGTACAAAGAAAGAGTTCACCCATGTAACACTACTTATAAAACAACTTCATATAAGACATATCCAATAAAAATGTACAAAGAAATGAGTTGGAAAAAAAAATACTATCATTTTCATGTTCATGTTTTGACAAAAATTGAAATAAATTCAAGTGAAAATGATAAAGGAGATAAGCAATGGGTACATAAATATATTTCAACAAGTGTAAAAAAAATCATCTTTGTAATGAGTGGCTGTCACACAAGTTGCATGTAGTTATTCTAAGTCTTGAAAGGGTGAAAAGAAACATTCATTTTTTCTTCTATGATAATAAAAAAATGGAATCATGGATGGAATGATTGCTTAACAAATCCAAAGAACTTCAAAATGCCATAAATGTCATTGGTGTATCTACTATTTATGTTTCGAAAACTACACCTGTTGAAGAAACGGGCTGATAAGAAAAGCTCAAAAATTCAAAAAGGAGAAGACAATTCAAATTAAAAACCCAAAGGTTGGTAATCAACAACATCTTAACCAGAGAACAACCACAATTCCAATTTGTTTTCTACCATAAACGCCCAAGATGGAGGTTGCAATTGCAAGCAATCTCAATTCGCAGAGAAAATAAAGCAATTCAGTCATTGCAATTACACAACCATACCACATTCGTGCTACAATATCCAAAAGGTAACCAAATTCACCAAAAGAACAGAAACGACTGTGGTAACGTTAGCTTCTCTAAGCAGTGCAATCTAGTGCACAAATATCAAAATTGTGAAAGTGAAGCACAAACTGTTACCATATGTAAGCAACATATTTGGTCTTTTTTTTACCATATCTTTCCTAAGTGAACATTAAGGGGGAATCATGATGGAATGTAATCTTTACTTGGTCAAATTCATGAATGTCCCACCTTTGCCTTCTTTATCTTCAAGTCAGTCTCAAGGGAAGTGTTGATTGTTATGTGAAAAACTTTATATACCCAAGGACTGTGCTAACGTGCGAATCAATATCACTGTAAAAGCCAGGCCCAACTCATAAGGTATTCACATAAGATTATGTTTTCGACAAGTTCCATAAAAGCATTGTTTTCCCACACTATTTTAAGTAGCTACAGTACAAGTTTTCTAATAAGTGCTATAGAACTTATGTACATCATTTAGTCAATTTCGACATTGGTCATTTTCTAACCATATCGAAAAAGCGAATGTTGATAAAAAACAAAAAATTCAGACAAAATTAAATTAACCATTGCATATAACAACTTGCACATTTTCATATTCATAGAGATGCCAGATTTATAATAAAACTGTGGATGTTTTCGGACCATTGTAGGTAAAAGGAAAAAATTCTAACAATAGCTAGAAAGTGATTTGTTATGTGAACACACCATCAACTAAGTCTATCAACAACAAACTGATTTCTCTGTAACAACGAGCTGATCTCTAGTATAGACAAAACCTGCTTGAAATAATAGCCGCATTATGATAAAAACAACAGATTTAACTGTAACAACAGTAGATCCAACTAAGCCAGTGACAGATTTAGCTATGAAAAAAAATAATTGGAGTACTGCAACAACTATTGTAAAAACTGGCAAACAAGGAATGAAACAAACATGCATAGATCTTCAACAAACTTAATCCATATATTTCATTTTTGTGCTTCTTTGTTCTGTACTATATCCAAGAAAGTGGACCTAAGTGTGAGGTGTTTGGTTGGCAAGAAGGCCTACGGATTTCCAACTACAGACCTACTTGTTAGAATAGACACGCAACATATTGTTTTTGTTTTTATGAAAATACAAAACTATTTTCAATTAAAAATAAAATACCATCAAATGACCACGTGAGAAAAATATCTGTGATCAAAATAATATGTCATTATAAGAGTAGTGCAATAAAATTGTAGAAACTGTCAAACAAGGAAGGAAACAAACATGCAGAAATCTTCCACAAACTTAATCCATACATTTCCTTTTTGTGCTTCTTTGTTCCCTACTATATTCAAGCAAGTGGACCTAAGTGTGAGGTGTTTGGTTGGAAAAAGGCTTAAGGCTTGCCAACTGTAGACTTACTTGTTAGAATAAACATATAATATATTGTTTTTATGAAAATACAAAATTATTTTCAATTAAAAATAAAAAATCATCAAATGATTACTTGAAAAAATTGAACAAATAAATATCTCTGATCAAAAGAGCTATGGAGACAATTGACTATTCTTAGTACAATAAAATTCAAAAATCATGTCATTAAAAGTACTACAACAACTATTGTATAAACTGACAAAGAAACAAACATGCAGAAACCTTCAAGAAACTTGATCCATATATTTCCTTTTTGTGCTTCTTTGGCGTAAGGCTTGCCAACTACAAACCTACTTGTTAGAATAGACATGTAACATATTGTTTATATGAAAGTAAAAAACTACTTTAAAAAAAAATCATCAAATGACCATGTGAGAAAATTGAGCAAATGAATATCTATGATAAAAAAGCTATGGAGATAATTGACTATTCTTAGTACAATAAAATTTATGGAGACACTTAACTATTCTTAGTACAATAAAATTCAAAAAGCATGTCATTAAGAAAAATGTGATAAAACTATATGCTATAGCTATACCAATAGACTTGAAAACTCAATTAAGAAACTCATATCTTTGTTAATAACTTTTAACTAGGGAGAGATGGAGTGGCCCCAAAACAAAAAGATATTAGGCCATCTAATTGGATATGACCATGTTCCATATTTAATACAGCGAAATTTAGAAGTAATTTCAAATGAAGGCAAAGGAAAACTCGACTCTAATTGGAAATATGATTCCTTCCACAAAACAATGTTTAAAATTAATGAAAATTTTGAGTTCTCCCTTGCTCGACTCTATACAAGAAGAGATTGGAAAAAAATATGCTAGTAATAGCCACATCAATGCTATTAATCTCCATACCCCATCTTGAAACTTGAAAGAACTTATTCAATTTATGTAGGTTCTGTTCGATTTAACCATGCATTTCTAAGATTGATTTTAAACACTTTCCACCATAGAACAATGATTATTCAAAGAACCAAGTAAATGTTCTTTGAAAACCAAAATAGCTTATGTAAACCAAACTCAAGTAACATTTTTGTCAATATATTGATGCTAAAGAATATGTTGTTCTTCATTGCTGGAAATAAATATTGTGGGCACTTATATAAATGTCAAAGAACATTAAAATTTCCATATTGAGAAACAACATAATGGATTTATCAAATCTAGTACTAATGGAATGATAATGGAAACACAATACAAGTTTAGTATAACAATCAACATGTGTCATTCACTAATTGATGTCTTCCAATTCAAACATCATGAAATGTATGAAGGCTATGATCTACTTGATGATTAGTTTCCCCGCCCCTCGACAAGCCAATGTGGATTCCTGTGAGGAAGACATGAATGGAAATTTTGACATCCTGGGCATGGGTGAATTCCCACATAAACAAACTGACATCAAGCAGTCAAAATCAATGTGCATGATGCATGCCCCAATGTGAGGTTTACTTTGATATTGGTCACTCAAATTGGTTTTGTAAAATTTGTATAGTAAACATTGTTTGGAAAAAAGACTAGTCAATATTGATACTTTTTACATGTTGGAACATTGATCAGAACTCCCGTGCAATTACTTTCATACTTGACAAGTGAAACTCATCTTCTTGTATTTGACATGTTTAACCAGATTTCTACCAGTAGATACATCTCACCTTAAACTGTCTACCATGGGGAAGTCCGATTTGATATTTTTCTCCACATTCTCTAAGATAATCATATGTTTTCTGTAGACTTTTATAGCTTTCTAGATATGACAGTAAAATTGGACTTTATAGATTTTGGTTTCAGATGATTCAAACAAATTAAAGGCTAAATAATTCGCCAAGCCCAAACAAATATAAACATGGTTTTGATTATTTTCATTAGAAAATAATGATTTACCAAAATGCTTGAGAATTTAATGAATTCTTCTAATGTCTATTAATCTTATATGATTTTTTTGTTGTTGTACATTGTTCTAGTTCAATCCAAGAGGTGAGGTGAGGGTTTGTGAAGATTTTGAAAATAAATAATAAGAAGAAGATGTGTTTGTTTGTAGCTACCACCATTGCTAGGAATGAAGAACATGAGAATTCCTAAGAGATTGAGGAGATGCAAGTCCTAATCAGTTTTCTTCCATCCCTCATGGTACAGACCATATTTCCTCGTTTGCGAGGAAATGTTGGTCTTGGAAGGATGAAGAAGGATGCTATTGTAGGTGGGATGTATTTCATACTGCAACCATTAAGACTGGGTGTGAGAATCCCCATAAATCTAGGTACTCCCACACAAAATTTAAATATCGTCACTGCATTAACACTGCAATTTGCTTTGAGTATGCCCAAATAGAACACTAATTGAACAGTACCAATGTAAAATTGAACACTACTCATTTTGTTATTATGAAATATGGTTACATTATATAAGCTCTGTGAGTTGTTAACAAACTCCTAAGAAATAGTATCTCAACGGATCTCAACTTACATGTATCCTAACAATCTAATAGAATACTAATTTAATCATTTCAACATTATTATTCCAACTCTTCCCCTTAATGGAGAAATGGATTCTCTACCACACCTAATTGTTTCCTACATTCTTCAAAACTCATCTTTCCAAGAGGCTTGGTAAAGATGTCAACCACATTCTCAGTGGTATTACAGTAGGTCAAGTCAATTTCCTTCTCTTGTATCTTTTCTCTTACAAAATGATGTTTAATTTCAATATGCTTGGTTCTAGCATGATAAATTGGATTGTATGCCAAGTTAATAGAGCTTTTATTGTCACATTTGAGAACAGTTGGCTTCATTTGCTTGTTTCCAATGTCTTCAAGAATTCTCCTTAACCAAACAGCTTCACAAGTAGCATTACATAGAGCTTTGTATTCAACTTCTGTTGATGATAAAGAAACAGTTGGTTGTTTCATACTGCTCCAAGACACGACCCCTGTACCAATGTTGAATGCATATCCTGAGGTTGATTTCCTATCATAAGGATTTCCAGCCCAATCTGAATCAGATTAAACTGTCAAATCAACATCACAATTATCAGTATACATAATACCAAAATTAACAGTTCCTTTTAGATATCGAAGGACTTTCTTTGCAGCTATCCAGTGGATTTCCAGTGATTTAGCAATGAAATGACTAAGGATGCTGACAGAGTATGCTATGTCTGGTCTGGCAGTGGTAAGATAGTTTAAACTTCCCACCAACTGGCGATACAGAATACCATTTGCTTCTCTAGTTTCATCTAGACTGGATAACTTAGCATTCTGATCTAAAGGTGTTGACACTGCCTTACTTTCACTCATATTGAATCTTTCCAGAATCTCCCTTGTGTACTTACTTTGAGTGACCATTGTTTTGTTGCCTTCTCTCCATATTTTCAGACCCAAACATTAATGTATTTCACCAAGATCCTTCATTTCAAATGACTGAGCTAATTGAATTTTAATATCTTCAATCAAATGAGAAGCACTTCTTGTGATAATCAAATCATCAACATATAAGGATACCAACGCAACATTCCCATTTTCATCCCTTTTGACATACAAATTAGGATCATTTTTTCTTTTCTCAAAACCTTTCTGAGCAAAGAATGAATCAATTTTGATATACCAAGATCTGGGTGCTTGTTTTAAACCATATACAATTTTCTTAAGCTTATAGACAAGATTCTCTTATCCTTTCTTAATAAATCCTACAGGCTGAACCAAATAGACTTCTTCTTTTAAATCACCATTCAAAAATGAATATTTAACATCTAACTGATGAACTTTCCATTTTTTTTTTGTAGCTAATGCAATCATGAGTCTAATTGTATTTAACTTAGCTACAGGTGAAAAAGTATCTTTATAATCAACTCCTTCCTTTTGTGAATACCCTTTTGCAACTAATCTGGCCTTATATTTGTCAACACTTCCATCTGCATTAAATTTGGTTTTATACATCCATTTACATCCTATGGGAACTTTGTTTTCAGGCAGTTCAGTTAATTCCCAAGTTTCATTCTTCATTATTGATTCATATTCTTCATTCATTGCATTATTCCAGTCCTTATGAGTCTTGTCTTGTTCATAAGAAGTAGGTTCTACAACATTCATTACTTGTGTCATCAAAGCATAGTCTTTATACCTGGAGGGTATCTGAATTGTTCTTGTAGAATTCCTCAGTGGTCCACCGCTATCTTCACTTTCACTTCTTCTTTTCCGAGGTGTAGGAGTGTTTGTAGTATCTCCACTGCTTTCACCTTATTGTTGTACCTGTTCCTTTTCCTGTTCCTGTTCATCATCTATATCAATTTTCACATGAACATCATTGTCATAAGGAGTATGCCAGACATCATACTTACTTGCTTCTTCATCTGTAGTCTCATGAAAAATCACATCTCTGTTGGCTATGAGCTTATGTGAATTAAGATCAAATAGTTTGTATGCCTTATGATCATCATAATAACCAAGAAAAGTACACTTTACAGATTTTGCATCTAGTTTTCTTCTCTCATCTTTGGGAATATGAGCAAATGCCTTTGAACCAAATATTTTTAAATGACCAACCTCATGTTTATAACCATAAAGAACTTCAAAAGGTGTTTTTGAATCTATAATCTTAGTTGGACTTCTATTCTTTAAGTAAAAAATAGTGTTAATGGCTTCTGCCCCAAAACCATTAGAGATATCTTTACCTTTTAACATGCTGCGAGAACATTCCACTAATGTCCTATTCTTCCTTTCAGCTACATCGTTTTGTTGTGGTGTAGAAGGCACTATGAATTGCTGAATGATCCCATTGTTTTTGCAGTAGATTTCAAAATCTCTTGAGGTATATTCTCCACCTTGATTAGATCTAAGTATCTTGATGTATTTACCTGTCTTCTTTTCCACCATAGTTTTGAATTCTTTAAAATATTCAAATACATCACTCTTTTTCCTTATAAAATAAACCCAAGTAAATCATTATTTGTCATCAACAAATATCAGAAAATACCTCATACCACCAAGTGATAAGGTTTGCATGGGACCATCGACATCAATATGTATTAATTCAATTATCTCTCTCTGTTTCTTCTCTTTATGCACTGGAAATTCTTCCCTATGCTGCTTACCTAGTGCACAAGCTTCACATTCTATATGATGATGTTTCAAAACAGGAAGCCCTTCAACCATTACTTTCTTTTGAAGTAGCACTAAGTCATTTTGGTTAAGATGCCCATACCTGCGATGCCATAGCTCTTCAGTTGTCATTGTAGTAGATGTCAATGCATGATAATTGGACTTTGTGACATCAATCTTATACAGTGTTCCAATTCTTGTCCCTGTGGCTATGATTTTATAATGATTCTGAATATCCTTCACAAGACAATGGTACTGCATAAATTCTACTTTCAGATTTTTATCAGTTATTGTTGAAACAAAAATCAAATTCTTTTTGATGTCTGGAACATAAAACACATCATGAATCTATCCCTTTGGCCATTAGGTAAATTCACACATATTTTTCCATAAACTTGAAGCTTGAGAGATCTGTTATCTCCTAAATATATGTGTGTTTCATCTTTACTCTCATGATATTCATCAAACCACTCTTTGAAACAAGACATATGGGCAGAGGCACCTGGATCTATAAACCATGTATTTTCATCATCAGTTTCTGCAGACAATGCAGCTTCTGAAATAAACAACTTTAAATTCTGACAACTTTCATTGGTGGATGTTTCAGTTGTCACATAATTTCCATTATGTTTTCTAAACTTCTGTTTGGATTCATCAGCTTTCCTTTTATAACAGTCTTTAGCATGATGACCAGGTGTCCCATAGTAAAAACAACCATCATTTTTCTTATCATGAGAATCAGATTTTGAGTGAGTCATACCTCTGTTTCTTGGCTAAAACTTGCATGTTCTGTTTCTGTCCCATGTCTTTCCCTTGTATGGTTGTTTTCCTTTGGCCATCAATGTTAATTCTGGAGTGTGAGAGTCCATCTCAAACACCTTCATTCGTTCTTCCTCTTGTAGAAGAATCCATGTTAACTCAATAAATGTAGGGGGCTTTTCTCTACCTTCTAGACTTGAAATAAAGACATGATAATCTCTGATTAATCCTTTTAATGTAATAGTTACCATGTCAGAATTTGAAACAGTATCACCAATTGCACTTAACTGATCACATAAATCCTTAATACGGGAAACATAGCTGGTGATATTCTCATTTGCAGCCATTTTTATGGGCAATAACTTAGTCTTTAGAAACATAATTCTATTGGAGTTTGTAGTTTCATACAAACCTTTCAAGATGTCCCATGTCTCCTTCGAAGTTTTACAATCTTTGATGTGCGGGATTATGTTGTCTTTGACATACAACCGCAACAACACTTTTGCCTTAGTTTCTCATTTCTCCCAGTCTGCAAGAGTAGCATCTGTTGGTTTGGATTCATCTCCTTTTACTATAGTCCAGACATTCAATGCTTCAAGCATAGTTAATATCTTGAATTTCCAGTCAAGATAATTGTCCCCGTCAAGCTTAGAAGCTTCATTCAGATAATTTTCGGGAAAGGAATTGGTCATAGTTGCTGAAAGATGGATTCAATGAAAAAAAAATACATGTGTTTGAGAAAATACCTCGTTTCTTTGGCGATTTGATAGAAAACAGAAATAACAAATGCACCTAGCTAAAACAAATTAGTGTTCCTCAGTGAATTTAATTCCACTAGAGCTCACTAGAAGCTCCCTTAATTCAAGTCGACCAACGATCTAGTTCTACCACCAACAATGCAGGCTCCTGCAGCCTCAGGTTGCACTCAACAACGATGTCCGATAAATCTAGGCCTCCTTCACAGGATCTCAGGTGGTAGTCAATCAACAATTATAGACAACGAATAGCGTGGGTTCACTCCTCAACAGCCAGCTCCTCTGCAACAATGATCACTCCCAACACTCCTTCAATGGAGATCAATAGGGTTCACTGCTCAGCAGTCAGCTCCTCTGCAGCGATGATCACTCCCAACACTCCTTCAATGGAGATCAATGATGGCAGCTTACTGCTCTCACAACTCAACACTCTTTACATGAGGCTCTGATACCAAAATAGAACACTAATTGAACAGTACAAATGTTAAGCCCTAATATTGGCTCATTACCCCTTAATTGGGGCATATTATATTAGTAATGTTATTTTATTTATGTCGGATTTAGGCCATTAGTTGTAATTATACCTCCTAGTCTCCTATATATACCAAGGAGACATTTTCAT
>SNQJ01S0032333.1:87600-113362 GCA_010110895.2 Picea sitchensis
AAATGACTAGGACCCACATTCAACACTTTCTCCCCCTTAGGCGCCTAGGGAAGAGAAACAATTGCCTTGGTACTTTATTTTAATTAAAAATTTAACAAAAGTCTTTGGTTCCTTTAGTGTCCAAATATGTAGCAACGTCCAAGGTGTTTTTCGAAGAAGAGGTTGTTATGAGAGCCCAACAACTGGAGCTGATTTACCCTCACTCCAGTATGCTATACAAGATATAACCCGATGCACCACATTCAACTCTTGACAAAGCAAAAAAAATTATGGGCCTCATGTCGATGGCATAGTAGGCTCAACACAGAGCAAGCCGACGGATATTTTTTCTAGTTAGTTACAACTGTTATCGATTCAACTGACTATGGCCATCCAAATTCCTAGTTCAACTGCCCCCGTAACCCAAATGTCAGATGTACATAATTTGCAAATGCAAAATCCCAAGGGTAACCAACAAACTGAGGGAAAGAGGAAACATAAAATAAATAAGGGTAAGGGGGATAATTAGAAGGCTGTAAATAGTCTTGGCAAGGGAAAAACTAAAAAGTGAAAGGTGAAGTTTCTGTGTAAGCTTTGCATGGACAACGACTTGACTCACAAATTCCCTCGACTTGAGGAAGCCCATAAGATATTAGCACAACAATAGCTTGTCGTGTTGACAAACCATTTTCCATAAGGGAAAAATATGGCTCAATCTTCCTCATCCACGAGAACACTTGGGGGAAATCAAGAAACCCTCATGCCCAATAATAACAATAGGGCCACACAAATCTATATGATGAACATTGAAGCTAATCTATCGACCAAGGTTCATAACTACGTAACACTAGAATTTGTTGAGAAGGGAAAAGAGGCCTCTAACCCATTGAATCCTCTTCAAATTGAGAAGATAGTGCGAGAAATGATAACTCACATCCCTAAGGGTTCTTTCTAAAAGGCTTCTCACAACCAAAACACGAGGGCTACTCAAAATTACTCCATCATGGAGGATCTAGCGCAAACTCCTTGTGCAATGTATGCTTTGGAAGTTATCCATAGTTTCCCCTCATAGAGAAAAGATTTGTTGTCAGCCTTGGGAGTGGCCAAGACAAGTAACTCAGGAATGATTATCTTTGATCCCACAAACCATAAAACTCGTCTTCCTAACCATTTCGCCTTTCATATAGTAGTGGTTGTACAATGGTTGATGAGGGTGCCTCGACTTGCATGATGTCCTTGCCATGTTGGAAGTCCATCGACCAACCTGATTTGTCTCCGTCACCCACATTAATTACTGTGTTTGACAGTCATTTGTTTCGACTACATGGTATAATTCCCTCTTTCCCTGTGCAGTTGGAGGAAAAAACTATGTGCGTCAAGGTAGAAGTAGTCGATGCACCTCTCGACTATAATATTTTGTTAGGATGGAGTTGGACTTATGCTATGATAATGGTCGTATCCACCATTTTTCGGGCCTTGTGTTTTCCTCACAAAGGAAGGATCGTAACCGTTGATCAATTATCATTCTCTCGTCCAGACCCTTCATCAGGGGCATCCATGATCCCGATGATTGGCAACCCACAACAAGGTATTGTCAACTTAGGTGTTGGTTTGTTTCCATATTTGATGGGAATTTTTTATTATTTGTTTCCTTCCAATGATGTTAGGTTTGTTTCGGTTGTCCCTAACCAATCGAATGCTGCAATTTTTTAGGTCACCTCTTTTAAAATGAGTTACTTTGAAGACCCATGGAATTTACCTTCCTCATCAGCTTCAATGGAAGGGGTAGGGCACCTTGGCATGGTCATTCCCTTATTCGTTGCCGAGGTTGCATACAGTATTGTCCAGCAAGCCTAGGGCAACCCTGATCTGGATCCCCCACAGGAGCTAGATCCTGTTCTCGAGCCTATTTGGGCTCAAGATTCTCTCACTGCTCATGACCCTTTGGACTTAGTCTTGACCTTTGATGAGGTAATATTGGAGGCAATGACTGGGCTAGATAGACCTTGGGATGATCTTCATCATAGATCTTATTTCTTACACAAGCCCAAGAGAATAGAGGCATGAGAGTTTTTTACGACCATGAATGGAGATGCCCCTTGTCCCATTAACCCTCTGGCTACGCATGGAATATATGCCAAGGGAAACATGGAAAGTATTGCTGAAATGATTCCTATCGATATCTCCAAAACCCATGACGTCGTGGAAATTGTCTTGATTAGAGAGGATTGTTCTCCTGAAGAGATTCAGATCTATACTGAGTTGTTTAAAGAATTTTGCGACGTTTTTCCCTAGTATTATGAGGAGATGCCAGACATAGATCCATGTATCATTGAGCATGAGATCACAGATTATCCTGATGTCAAACCTGTCTGACAGAAGCTTCGCTTAGTCAATCCTCGCAAAGCAGTGGCGATAAAGGCTAAAGTAGAGAAACTTATTAAGGCTGGTTTTATCTACTCCATGCAATTGATAGAATGGGTATCAAACCCTGTTCCTGTCAACAAGAAGCAAGGTACAATCCGTGTATTTATGGAATTTCACGAATTGAACATAGCTTGCTCGAAAGATAATTTTCCAACCCCATTTATTGACTAGATCGTCGATGAATGTGCAGGTTGCAAGGTATTTTCTTTCATGGAAATTTTTTCCGAGTATAATCAAATTCAGATCAAGCTCGATGACCAACATAAAATGACTTTTATTTTTCCTTAGGGTACATTCGTGTATCGAAAAATGCCTTTTGGCTTGAAGAATGTTGGAGCTACTTTTCAGCGGGCCATTTCGTTTTCTTTTCATGACCTCAAACACATAGTCGAGGCATATCTTGATGATCTGGCATCACGTTCTCATAAGAGATCTATTCATCCCGCCCATTTACAACTAATCTTTGAGAGGTGTTGCTACTATCAGATTCACTTGAATCCAAACAAGTGCAGTTTTTGTGTCACATCAGGACACTTATTGGGTTTCATCGTGTCAACAAAAGGGATCATGGTTGATCCTCTACAGGTTGAGGCAATAGTTCAATTGCCTCCCCCGCGCAAAATTCCCCAGCTTCAGAGTCTATAAGGGAAAACAAATTGTCTTCGACGTTTTGTTGCTAATTATGCCGAGATAACTAAAGGTTTCATGTGTCTTTTAAAAAAAGGGGTCCCTTTCTATTGGGATGAAGCAACTCAGTGCTCTTTTGACGTGTTGAAATGTGCCTTGATGTCTGCCCCTCTGCTCATTCCTCCTAATTATGGAAAATATTTCTTGTTGTATTTGGTTGTTTCATAGTCTACAATTGGCATGGTATTGGTCCAAGAGGATGACACACTTGAAGAGTATGTTATCTATTATCTTAGTCGAGGCCTAGTTGGACCAGAACTCAACTACTCGCATGTTGAGAAACTCACTTTTGCAGTTGTTCATGCTGTCCAACGGTTCCGTCACTTTATATTACTTCACAAGACCACCGTCATAGGTGTCCTCAACCCCTTTCAATATGTGTTAACATGACGAGTCATCAACGAAAAAATCATTCGATGGATATTTATCCTGCAAAAGTTTGACTTGGATTTTGTTTCGGTGAAATCTAAAAAGTCCTTGGTCTTTGCGGAGTTAATCTCAGAACATTATGCATTTTTCCCTGCTTCACCTTGGTGGTTGAAATTGTTCCCTAGTAAGTGGTATTATTTGGGAATGGGTTTTCTATTGGGAAATCCCTTAATGAGCCATCATACCATTCCCGACCATACTTACCACTTTCCATCATTTTTCCCCTCCATTTCCTTATCTCTTTGGATTTTAGGATGTATTGACCCAAGAAGGGGTTGTCCCTCATTCTATGGGAAGAAAGGGATAAATGCCTAGAGGGGTTGGTGTTGGGTAAAAGATAAAAGCCTTATATAAACCTTCCAGATGCTTCGCCAAGGGATCACCCAAGAAAACAATGAAACACTTATATTTGAATAAAGGGGACCCACAATATAATAAAGAATGCTTAAAAGGTTGGTTGAAGGTGTAAATGTGTTGAACATGCACATAATAGATCTAGATAAAGAATAATACACACATTTGTAGAGAGAGTTTGAGAAATAAGAAGAAGAAAGAGAGAAAGAATGGAAGAATTCTCATTAACCGTATTCCACACTCAAAGAGTGAATAATTTACAATAGATATAGGATACATGAGTAAATAATGAACCATATTGGTGGTGTAGAGTGATATGGACACACACCAGAAGTTACGAGAGTAAAATGCCACCTAGTCTAGTCTCTCAGGAAGTTATGGGATTGAACTACCACCTAGTCTAAGTTAACTAGTCTATCAGTCTTCAATTAACTGACTGAAACAAAGTGTAGTGAGGAGTAGATCAAGGAATCAATGGTAATGCGCCAATATGGTGACGAAACCAAGGCAAGTGCGCATTAGCATGGTGATGATCCCAATGTTGCATGGTGACAAAACCAATGCAACATCTAGACTCAACTCAACTACTCAAACTGAAGTGTCAACTGAAGATAATATTCTCCAGGTGGAATATTCTCCCCTAAAATATAGGAGACTAAATAATGACTAATAAACAAGGAAAAAACTTAGGAAAAATAAATTCTAGGTGTGTGTGAAGTAACTCCAACAGAAGGATAAGAGGTCTCATCATGAGCCAACCTATCACATCCATGGATATCTAGTGGTATGACATTGTCATGATTTGGTCACAAAACCAAGGCAATGGCTCTCAATTGCATGGTTGAGAGAAAGGGGTTCTCATCACGAGCCAACCTTCTCATTTCCATTAGGTGTTTGTGGGTGACATTAACACTACATGTTCACCATGCCATGTCACTGACCTTCAATCTCTCCTTATGTTATATTAAAAGAAAATAAAGAAAGAAAGATAAAAGGCAATTGATGGGCTTGGAAAAAGTGCATTGTGGACGAAGGTACCACACACCATCTACAAAGGAACTCATGAATGAGACACTACGACCCATTGTATGTCATTATCCCTATGCCCATTGATTCTTGACCCCTACCACCTCATCCACTTTACATGGCTTAGAGAGGGATCTCTTGGAAGCTCTCCTTGACCTAGGGAAAGACCTACCCAATAGGACACCTCGTCAACCCTCCCATACTTAAGCTTGACAAGTCGCATAGTGTCTTTGAGTTGTTAATTATTTGATATAGTGATCTTTGATGCACATGCTTAGATGGATTATTTATTGATTGGGTTAACTTATCATGATGTTATGACTTGAGATCCTTGGAAGGCATGTTCATTTGTCTTTGGAAGACCTAGTTAGCAGACAGTTGTGGGAGAACAAGCCTAGCTTGGGCTTCCATGGGGATAAAATCCCACATGTTGTATGCCAGGGGCCCGCATGCCAGATGAGAGAGATCATACTTGGATGACCTTGGTGATGAGTTGGACAACCTAGCCCACCCCCTAGTTGCCAAACGATTTGCCCAGGAGGGGAAAAACATTCCATTTTTTAGCTTGATGTCATGATATTGGGGGGATAGGGCATGGTTGTGAGGTGACACTCCTTGACACATGGACGTTGTTGGGTTTGTATTTTGATTGTTTTATTTCGATGATCAAATCCTTTTTACATGCGATAGTATATACGTTATGCTCTTATTTAGCCATTTTGAAGGTATTCTCAAAGCTTTATATATCAATTCACCATGAATTCGCACAAGGTATGTGGTTATCTTTTTTATAATGGTTTTGTGATCAATTCAGTTTAGTTTGATTTTTATGAAGATCTAATGCATGCTTTGGTTGCAATAAGAAAAAATTGTGATTTGATCCTCCATTTGGACCTTCATTCGACACTATTACAGGCAACAAACTTCAGGCTTAATTTGTGGGAGGATGAAGTGGAATCATAAAAATCCGGCACATGGGTTTTGTGTGTAATATGCCCAATTAGGTTCCATGTGGTCCATTTCCTGAAATTATGAACAGATTGAGAGAAGTTCTTGGTTTTCAATTCGCCATCTGACACTGTATCCGATACTCCATCTGACACTACGTCTGACACTCCATCCTGCACTAAAACTGTGGGCAAGTTGGCGGTTGTTATATCGAAGACTTGTGATGGGAAAATTGGTGACATGGTTTTTTATTGTGCTCGTGGCCTCCAGCTACTGAGCTTATCACATCTTGGATTGGGTTGCTATGTTGAGCATTGAGTGGCTCGCTTGGTTTCTAGAAGCCATCAGCGATTAAAACACATTTTATGTAATTTGTTGTTTTTAGAGGAGGTCGACCCTTCCAGTGGTTGACCTCTCGATTTGTAACTCCTATAAATACCACAATAGTGGTCAGACAAGTGGTTAAGTTCAGAATTGTGAAGTTAGCATTGTTTTCACTGTGTAATTTGAGACATTTTTATAAATTCGTGTAAAACTGTGTTTTTACTTTAAATGAAAAAATCATGTTGCTTGAGCTCGTGATTCATTGTTGAGGAGTATCCACGACCTACTGGGGGTCCCACCAATGGTCTGGGTGAATATTTATCTAGTTAGTTTGTGTATTTGATTTATGCAATTGTTATTTCTTCCATTTTATGTTATAAGTATTTTCATCATTTTGCATGTTGTGTTTGTTGCTCATAGCTTAATTGTTCAATTTCCATTTTTGCAGGTTTCTTATGAAGGATAGTGTTAATATGCCATGTCTTTTTAATTAAATAGGAAATAGCTTGCAAGCTTAAGCCACTAACCCCGGTGTATGATTAAATGATATTTAGAATTTCTGTATGCTGAAATAAAATAATTAGAAGTTAAAACATAGTTAAAACAAAGTATTGAGATAATGTTTTCTTTGGCAAGGCTTTGATGGATGATTAGTTGTTAGCTTGATTTTAGTTCTCAGTTTGCTTATCTAGTTTGCTCAATTAGTTTGCTTACTAATTCTCTTGTCATATGCTGAAATAGAAATAGGATTTTGAGTTATGTTGTTATGCGTATTTCCATTTGGAATTTAAATTGTTAAGAATAAGATTAGTTTAATTTACTTCATGCAATTTCCATTCTAGATCTAGATTGCAATTTTAATTTGAAGTTTTCTTTTGAGTTTAGTTTTTAGTTATAAATCTCTAGTAGTGTGAATTTGCTTACATTAACATAAGAGTACATTTGAATTCAGTAGAATAATGTTTCCTTTATTGTTGATGATTAATGCATAAATTGAAGAATCACATGGATTTTCAGGGTAGTTGATATTTCTTTTATAATGGTTAAGTTCTCGCTAGATTGTTTGATTCATACCTTTCAATTTGCTATAGAAGTTACTATTGAGTTTATCCCTCTTGAGTTATCATTAATTGTTAAATGTCATCATGATATCATAAGACACCAGAGACATAATCATCAACATTATATTTGAAGTTTTCTTGTCATCATAGATTAAAGAGTAGTTGTTAATTATCTTTGAAAATTGTCAGGATGCTTTTAATTTAATAGATTAAGATTTCCTTTCATAGGTTAGAAGTAATTATGAGTTTTATCTTAAGAATAGAGTTCACTTGCTTAAGAGTTGATTAGTTATCCGTTAAGTAGTTTTTATTTGAGTTTGCTTGTTGCATAAGTTTTAATAGGGTAGTTGCTTGCTTGTTTACTTGTTACTTTTTAAATTTGAATAGATTAATTGGATTAGTTTGTTGTTGTTATTGATTAAGTTGAATAAATTAAATATATGGCTTGTTTTTGCTCATTAGTTTGATTAAGTTAACTTGTTCATTTTAGGGTTTTCATTTGCTTTCTTAGGACAATCCATCGATCCATTGTTCAAAAGTTACTTAGGGTAAATAGTTTAAGTTCCTTGATAGGATTTGATCATTGATAGTCTTTGCTTAAGTATATTATCCTTAGATAACCCATTTTCTTAGTTAAACTATACTACCTCTAGCCTTTCTACCTTGGCACATATAGTGCTACAACTCTAAGTTTACTTGCCCCGGGTTGACAATTTAATTGAGGGTTTTTAGTGCATATAGAACACCCATCATTTTTGGCATCATTGTCGGGGAGTTGTCTCAAGGTAGGAAATATATCTTTTCTAAACCTTAGCATTAGTTTGGTGGCGGGGGAACTTTAAAATGAGAGGTAAGAACCTGTGCATCTGCTATAGCAGGTTCCCCCAAACCCAATGGCCGTTTTTATTTTTGTTTTTGTTTGATTTCATGAACAGACCTAGAGACCCAAAAGGTAGATACATTAAATCTAAATCAGAACTTTCAACCAAGGTTCCTTCCAACCTTTTTGGGGGAAGGAACGTTCCACTCATAAACTCTGCAGATCGATACTGAAAAATAGGAGCTAGATAAACACAAAGAGATAAAGTTGTCTCTGAAGATACTAAGATAGGGAGCACTATAGAACAGAAAATTGAAGCATCAGTAATAGTGGGATAGGAGGCAAGACTACTCGAGCCTTCCACGGAGCCAAACAATACAACCTTTGTTTTCTTACCACCATCAAGAGATCCTAACTTTGAAGACATCATAGACCTTGGACATGTGAATACTTTGTTTGGTAGTTCAACCAACATAATTGTCTCTCAAATTGATACAGAAACTTTGGCACCGATAATATCAACCGGCTCAAGTAGAGTCCCAGACATCCAAGCAGTAGGAAGACCTTCCCATCAGAGGGATACCTTGTTCTCTTCAAGGATAAAACCACCTAGGTAGTCTCTTTTTGGAAACCAAACCAGTATGGATGATCAAGAGGATCATAACAATGTAAGACACAGGGAGGAATAAGAAGTTGGAAACAAAACCGAAAATACCTTTGGGTTTCCAATTTTGGACACCACCCTGAATGTCAATATGAAAAATATTCCCCTCTTAGCACTGCCCACCTTTTACGGTAAAAGTAGTGAATATTCAGATACCTTTCTATTTGAATTTGACATCTTGTGTATGAGCTACAACTACTTACAAGATGCCCATAAACTAAAAATCTTTCCTGCCACCCTCAAGGAATCTACACTAAGATGGTTCATGGGGTTGGGAGAGTCCAGTATTAGGTCTTGGGAAGCCATGAAAGATATATTTATTAAAAATTACCAAGAATACTACAATACCAAGGAGTCTCATAATGATATTTTCAAATTCCAATAGTTAGAAGACGAGAATCTCCCAGAAATAAAAATATCATGACCTTCCAGATGATACAGTTAGGGCTCTTTTCCTTAAGGTAATTTCAAAGGAATACCTAGAGATACTTAACCTGATGGAATCAGGTGACATCTCCCATACGCCATTTGTCGAAATCTATGAAATGTGTAAGAATTACTCGAGGAGTAGAGCTAAAAAAGGAAATAATGTTCGGGACCCTTATAATAGAAACTTAAAACCAGTTAGTTTAGGTCATATCACAAGAGCATAGATAGGGAACCTTTTAGAAAACTTCAATACATATATCTTAAGAACAATAGGTTCCCAGTTGGACACCCTCAAGATTAAAAATAAACAGGAGGAGGAAAATGCAGCAATGTGTATATATTTCCCAAGATGCTGAAGGAGGCATTCCTCAAGAGAATGCCCATTAGATAAAATTTCAGTTTGTGGATTTTGCATGGACGACCACTCAACTGAAAAATGTCCATCATTTCCCAATTTGTTATCCATATATAGGAGTGAGGATCCTGTGGAATTATCTTATGCACCTAGAAGGCCATAGCAGCCTAGGAACCAACCCACATATCCAGATACACAATCTCAAGTTCCACCCTATTATCAACAACCACAACAATGGAACTCACCAAGTTGGAAAAACTGGTCTACACAGTACCAAAATCCTTGTCTTCAAGGATGGAGAGGAGGACATAACCAAGGGAACCCTCAAGCTCCACCTGTCTCTATGCCCAACCATCCTTACCCTCAGTTTCCACTGAACATTCCACAACTTCTGCCAGGTTTTGTTCCACCACCTTTACCTCCTATTCCACAACAACATCTGCAACAATATCAGAATTCAATCTACCTGAAACCGACATTATTACTAGAACAACCAGTTCCCAATCCAAATAATAATCCCACTCAACCTCTTCACAATGTTGAGATGAATGCCTTCCCGACGTATGTTATTTCTCCGGTTCCATTGTAGGAGATTCAACTAAGGTCAGGAAAATTTCTAGACAGGTAGAGACCTTCAGTAGTCATCCAGGAAGAAGAACAAGAGGAAACCCCCAAACAACCCATGGATGACACTAGGTGGGAAGATGTTATTATTCCTAAGGACCAAGAACCCAAGCTTCTCCAAAATGAACCTTCACAAATTACGAAGGCCCCTCCTTATCTAGAAACATTAGTAATCAAGAAACCTACCACCCGACCGGAATTTGACATCTTGAATGAATTGAAGAATATTTGTGTCAATATTCCCTTGCTACAAGACATTAAATATATTCCAATCTATAGTAAGGTAGTTAAATAATTGTGTATTAAGAAGCCAGGTCAGAAGCAGAAGGATCCTCCAACAATACATTTGATAGGATAACTTTCTGAGTACATTCAGAGAAGCCTGAGGTAGCAAAATATGGGAACCGAGGAAACCCCGTGGTGACCATAACCATTAATGAGGTTTCCATTGGAAACACTCTCATATACCTAGGGGAATTCATCAATGTTATTACCATTACTAACTTGGAGGAATTATAGTTAAAACCTCTTCTTAGACCCACCCCAACCATTTTGGAATTAGCAGATAAGACCAGGGTTATACCTGAAGGAATTTTGGATGATATCATAGTTACTTTAGCCTCATGGGAGTACCTAGTAGACTTCCTTTTCATCCACTCAAAGGATCCTACCAAAGGCCATCCTGTTATTTTGGGAAGACTTTGGTTATCCACAACCAATGCATTTATTGGCTGTAGAGAGGGAGAAATCACCATCTCAAATGGAATTTCTATCTAGAAGCTCACCATATACCCTCCATCCCAACCTATCATGGAGAATCTATGGTAGCTTGAATGTCCATATGAGAATTAGGACTGGGAAGAACCTGTGTTTCGAAGTGACCATGCCTAGGCACTTCAGGATCACACAACGGAAAATGTGCTAAACCAGTTCATTTCTGCTATCACATGTGTTGATTTTCCACAATATTTTCCCCGATTTGAGTACATGTTTGGGGAAGAATTTCAAGAACAATTGGACCCATCCATTTTGTCTTCAACATCTTTCATCTTCGAGATAGATGAGTTTTCCACATATTATACCATGCCCTACGAGATTAGTCCAGGCAAATTTCTACATATAAACTCTGGGCTAGATGCAGACCAACAAAAGAAATTAGTAAGTGTTCTTAAAAATCAATCAGGGGAATTCTCCTGGGAATACACTGACATGAAGGGTATACACCTTGATACATGTATCCATCACATATATACCCAGGGGGAAGTAACACCTGTTAGGCAACCCAAGAGAAGGATGAACCCAACACTCAAAGATATAGTAAAGGAGGAGATCCAAAAGTTATTAAATGTCGGATTTATTTATCCCATATCCGATAGTAAGTGGGTGTCCCTACTTGTAGTGGTTCCAAATAAAGTGACCAGGAAATGGAGAATTTGTGTTGATTTGTAGGAACTCAACAAAGCCACTCTGAAGGATTACTTTCCTATTATTTTCATCAACCAAGTTTTGGATACCCTGTCTGGAAAGAAATATTTCTCCTTTTTAGATGGATATAGCGGGTACAATCAAATTCTCATAGCACCCGAGGACCAATACAAGACCGCCTTTACTTGCCCTTGGGGCGCCTATGCCTATAGGGTCTTACCATTTGGATTGTGTAATGCTCATGCCACATTTCAATGAGCAGTACTAGGGATATTTGTTGATCTTATTCATGACTGTGTGGAGGTATACATGGATGACTTCACAGTTTATGGCAACACTTACCAGCAAGCCTTAGATAACTTAGAGAAATTCTTTATCAGATGCCAAGAAATGAACCTGTCTCTAAGTCATGAAAAATGTAAAATGTTGTTGACTGAAGGAATGGTTCTAGGACATGACATTTCATCTGAAGGGATTAAAGTCGATCTTGCAAATATTGAGGTCATCGTCAGACTTCCACCCCCCAAGACTCAGAAAGAGGTGAGAATATTTCTTGGACATGAAGGATACTACCGACGGTTTATTGAAAATTTCACAAAGATTTTTGCACCCATGTTTGGATTGTTAATAAAGGATGTTGATTTTCTTTGGACTGAGCAGTGTCAAACTTCCTTTGAAACCCTAAAAGCTAAGTTGTTTGTGGCACCAGTTCTTAGGTGGGCCAATTGGGCTCTCCCATTCCACATATCCATTGATGCCTTCGACACTGCAATAGGAGGAGTATTAGGGAAGAAAGAGGACCAACAGTCCCATGCCATTTATTTTTTGAGCAAGAACTTGTCCCCTGCTGAGCTAAACTACACAATTACCGAGAAGGAATTTTTGGCAATAGTTCATGCTATCAATAAGTTTCATCACTAAATTACAAGTTACAAAGTATTTGTACATACAAACCATTCCACCATTAGATTTATCATGAATAAAACCATAACTAATGGTCGAGTGACTAGGTGGCTCATGTTATTGCAAGAGTTTAACATCATTGTTCTTGACTGACCTGGAAAGGAGAATTTGGTAGCTTATTTTATTTCACGAATAAAAAATGAGGATGATGATATTCCTGTAGATGATAGTTTCCTAGACGAGCACCTTTTTTCCCTTTATGTAAATACCTCGTGGTTTGCAGATATGGAAAACTATTTGGCTACTAGGAAGTTACCGTCTCATTTGTCACCTCATGAAAAATGTAGAATTATCACGCAAAGTGACAAATACTCTTGGGTTGGCCATGACCTTTTTTGTATAGGTCCTAATTTGATTATTCATAGATGTGTCTGAGAAGACGAGATACCAGAAATACTATGAAGTTGTCATGATGGAGCATGTGGTGGCCATTTTTCTGACAAACATACAACATATAAGGTGTTACATTCAAGTTACTATTGGCCTAGCATTTTCAAGGATGTTGTCAAGTATGTGAGGAGTTGTGACAACTGTCAAAGAATAGGAAGACCCACGTTAGCTAACAAAAATCCCTTTCATTCCCAAGTTATGATAGAACCTTTTAAAAAATGGTCCCTTGACTTTGTAGGACCAATTTCACCCATGTCTCGTAATAAAAACTATATTTTGGTTTGTACAGATTATGTCACCAAGTGGGTAGAGGCAAAAGCCCTATTTAGGGCTACAAAAAAAACCATTGTCGAATTCATTTATGAAGACATATTTACTCACTTTGGTGTTCCTCATGAAATTGTTACATACCAAGGCACTCAATTCACTTCTAAGCTGATGAGAGAACTAATAGAGAAATATGGGATTAAACATTGTAAATCTTCTCCATACCACCCATAAGCTAATGGTCAGGTAGAGTTTACAAACAAAGTTCTGGAAGCTATCTTAACCAAGACTATTCAATTACATCACCAGGATTGGGCTGATAGGCTTCCAGAGGATTTGTGGGCATATCGAACCACCTGGAGAAACACCACTGGGCATACCCCTTATGAGCTAGTGTACAGGAAACAAACACTTCTACCAATAGAAATCCAAGTAAGGACCTTCCGTATTTCCGCAGAATTGGGATTAAAATTAGATGAGGCTCAGAAACAATGAGCCCTACAATTAAATGAGTTGGATGAGATCAGACAAGATGCTATCCAATGAATAATATTTGTCCAAAACCAGAGAAGCAAGTGGCATGACAAGTTTATTAAGAAGAAACAATTCCAACCTGGTGATTGGGATTTTTTGTTTGACTCCTGATTTAAAAACTTCAAAGGCAAACTCACCATTCGGTGGTTGGGTCCTTACGAAGTAGTCATCGTATATGAAAATGGAGATGTGAAAATCAAAACAATTGATGATGGACAAGTCTCCTTTGTAGTAAATGGATACCAACTCAAAATTGATCACAGGCCCATTTCCAAAGAAGATTTTCTACAAGTTATGTCAACTGACAAGGCATTGGCCTTAGTATATGGGGAAGTCCCCCCTTTTTCTTGAATGTTTTTTGAATTTTCGACTGTATATATGTAAATAATTTTGAATTTTGTTGATAGACAATTCTAGATATTTCTGTAGGTATTTATTTCACTAGGATTAGACGGTTTCAAGGAAATATAAAAGAAGGATTTTTCTTCAAAACATTGCTATATTTGAACCTTGTTTTCTGCTAAGAATCAAATGAATAATGACTTGTTGTAATTAGCCATATTTTTGCAAAGACTTTCATCTTCTTTTTCTCAAGGCATTTTAAATAACAGTTGCTCCTAAACCTTCACCACTATATAAGGAAGTGATATCGTAACCATCAATCTTAGAGGTCTCTCGTATAGTTTCCCCATATAACCTGAGTAAGTGAGTAAAGTATCTTTATTAAAGAGTAACAAGGAGGTCTGATTAGTGGTTAGCCATGGAAACATCAAAAAAAAAAAAAAGTGAGTTCAGCCTAAAGATACCTTTCTGTTCTTTCCCAATGGTACCATCCACTACACACTAAAAATACTTGATTATATCATATCTTTAGATAGGCTACATCCTCTTAAGTACCCCTTAAATCAGGAGAATCACTAAGGAATATATAACAGAAAGTCATCCTCTAACATAAATACCATCCCAAATAAAAAAAGAGAAAAAATGTGTTTTCAGAGTTGTCCCCCCATCTTCTTGCACAAAGAAATCTTATATTAAAATCTTAAAAGATGGAGGTCCAGTCTTTGAGGGTGTAAGAGGCTAACGCATCGGGATACTGAACAGGTCTACTGGCCTGTGGTATGACTAGGTAAACCTTTCGGAGTACTAAACAGGCTTGCTGGCAGTGGGGCATTCTGCCTAGTGAGGATGATAATCCGACAAAAAAAAATAAGAAATTTAAACTTGTCCTAATGTACGCCATTACTTGTATACAAAGATGACACGAAGTATGTATGGTTAATCCAAGGTTAATGAATTCCTATAATTTTTCATTGGGAATTAACTTTGAGACTATCTCAAAAATCTCTCGCCTACCTCTTCTTACCTATATGTAGGATGTTCTATCCTATAGGTGGGGCCATATTATAACCGTCTCGTCAGACCAATTTGTGAAATTTATTTCTACACTTAACAAGCTGTAAATCTTCGACTATTGGGAGAATTGGTTGGTTTCCTATATTTTTTATTGTGAGGTGTCACAATACTTAGGTGTGGGGGAGGGGTTTCATGAGTTGACAAATGATAACATTTCCTAGAATAAGTAGAATATTAGAATCTTTGTAAAAAAAATTGTGTATTGTTTTCATGACACAGGCTATGACATCAACAATTATTTTATTTTTGAAATGTTAAATCCCTATGTTATAAATTGTTGTACACTTCCTTAACAAAACACTTAATTGGTTTATTTTCATTACAGTCTGTTCATTACATAATTGAGATTACATGTATTATGCGAGATAAAGGAATGGATCGAGTGAGCATGATGGGAAAATAAATAATAATGGAACACTCTGCCTCTACTCCTATTCATTGTGACTGTCAAAATCGTTCTAAAACTGTAGGCTGTGGATAAAACATCCATTTCAGGAGGAATACAATTCGTTTACACAGAGGTACCATATGGAGTGCCATATGGAGTGTTGTATGAGGTGCCATTTCAAAGACCATATGAGGTGTCGTATGATGCACCATATGAAAGATCAGACAAGAAGTATACACCAGTAACTGCCCACGATTTCAGGTACCCATGAATCAATTGCATTTATTTGAGTTAGTTAATGGAAATTGAGATCAAATGATATAATACTTGGACATTTTTATGATAAAATGTCCAATTCAAAGACTTGGACATTGATCTAACTCTTTAATAATTATGATTGCCTCCCAAAACATGCCTTCAAATTCTAAATCAGCGCACTCATGTTCACACATGGCAATTCGTGCGTGTAAATTCATTGATGAATGCAACCGTTTCCATCTTAGGTGCATTCAAAAAAGGAGGATCGCTCAATTGTTTATTCCATTTATGCATTGTGCTTACCCTCTGTCTCATTTTATTCACCTTTGTCTACATTGCGCTCAGCCTCTGCTTAATCTCACTCAATCTCTACTTAATCCTGCTCATCCTTAGCCCGATTGCACCCATCCTCTGTCGAATTTCACCCTCTATCCATTTTTCCACAATATCATCATGCCCAAGAGGTATGAGTCGTCCTCCTATGCTTACCTCTTCTCCATCCCTGAGTTTGCAGAGTGTAGAGAAGTGTTCCTTCGCGTAGGCTAGGGGTTGTTCTTGGCTCATTTGCAGGGCCACGATGATGGCATATCTATGCAATTCACCCTTGGATTTGATGGAAAGATGGCACGTGTGGGGTATCTCACCTTTGTGGTCTCTGAGGAATCCATTGCCTCATCCACAAAGCTTCCAAGAGTTGGGGATAGATAGGGTCTAAAGTGGTCGAGGGTTTTTCATAAGGTTTTCCTCTTGTATTTCGGGTACTCTTTTGAAAAGATCCTATCCCCAACTCTTGGAAGCTTTGTGGATGAGGGAAGTGTCTGCGGAAGAATTGGAGCCTCATAGAAAGACAAAATATGAACCTACTTCTCCTCATAAACCCCCTGTTACTCCTACCTCACAGATGCCTACCCTAGATCCCAACATTGATAGAATTTATACATCTTTCAAGGAATCCAAGCCCTCCTCCAAGATATATGATCTTGCTCCAAGCATTGAAAAGCTACAACAGGAAAATGACCAGCTGCTATAACAATTGGAAGAGAGGAAGACTTTGGATAAGCATCTTCACCATGAAAATGCAATACTACAAGCAAAGGTAAATTCCCTCCAATGATTGGTTGATGAAATGACCAAAACCAATCGCAACCTCAGGACACAATTGAAACATCATAAGAGGCACAAGACAAAATATTCAGGACAAGAGGGAGAGGCTTCTAAAGCTAATCCTTCTCAACAAGTCTAGTCATATGGGGCAATTCCTTTTTGTTTGCAGTGGGACCTGCAAAATCTTAGGTGTGGGGTAAATGTTGGGTTCGTATTTTGATTGTTTTATTGCGATGATCAAATCCTTTTTACATGCGATATTATATACATTATGCTCTCATTTAGCCATTTTGAAGGTATTCTCAAAGCTTTATATATCAATTCACCATGAATTTGCACGAGGTATGTAATTATCGTTTTTCTAATGATTTTGTGATCAATTCAGTTTATTTCGATGTTTATGAAGATCTAATGCATGGTTTGCTTGCAACAGGGAAAAAATGTGATTTGATCCTCCATCTGGACCTTCATTCGGCACTATTACAGACAACGAACTTCAGGATTAATTTTTTGGAGGATGAAGTGGAATCAGAAAAATCCGACACATGGGTTTTGTGCGTAATATTCCCAATTAGGTTCCTTGTGATCCGTTTCCTGAAATTTTGAATGAACTGAGAGAAGTTCGTGATTTTCAATTCACCATATGACACTGCATCTGGTACTCCATCTGACACTATGTTTGACACTCCATCCTGCACTAAAACCGTGGGAGAGTTGGCGATTGATATATCAATGGCTTGTGATGGGAAAATCAACGACATGGGTTTTGTTTGTGCTTGTGGCCTCCAACTACTGAGATTCCGACATCTTGGATTGGGTTGTTATGCTGAGCGTTGAGTGGCTTTCTTGGTTTCAAGAAGCCACCGAGGGTTAAAACACATTTAATTTAATTTGTTGTTTTTAGGGGAGGTCAACCTTTCCAATGGTCGACCTCTCGACTTGTAACTCCTATAAATACCACAGTAGTGGTCAGACAAGTGGTTAAGTTCATAATTGTGAAGTTAGCATTGTTTTCACTGTGTAATTTGAGACATTTTCATAAATTCGTGTAAGACTGTGTTTTTACTTTAAATGAAAAAATCATGTTGTTTGAGCTCGTGATTCACTGTTGAGGAGTAGCCACGAACTACTGGGGGGCCCACTAGTGGTTTGGGTGAATATTTAGCTAGTTAATTTATGTATTTGATTTATGCAATTGTCATTTCTTCCATTTTCTATTATAAGCATTTTCATCATTTTGCATGTTGTGTTTGTTGTTCATAGCTTAATTGTTCAACTTCCCTTTTTGCAGGTTGCTTATGAAGGATAGTGTTAATATGCCATGTCTTTTTAATTAAATAGGAAATAGCTTGCAAGCTTAAGCCACTAACCCCGATTGCTTATCTAGTTTGCTCAATTAGTTTGCTTACTAATTCTCTTGTCATATGTTGAAATAGAAATAGGATTTTGAGTTATGTTGTTATACGTATTTCCATTTGCAATTTAAATTGTTAAGAATAAGATTAGTTTAATTTACTTCATGCAATTTCCATTCTAGATCTAGATTGCAATTTTAATTTGAAGTTTTCTTTTGAGTTTAGTTTTTAGTTATAAATCTCTAGTAGTGTGAATTTGCTTACATTAGCATATGAGTACATTTGAATTCAGTATAATAGTGTTTCCTTTATTGTTGACGATTAATGCATAAATTGAAGAATCACATGGATTTTCAGGGTAGTTGATATTTCTTCTATAATGGCTAAGTTCTCGTTAGATTGCTTGATTCATACCTTTCACTTTGCTATAGAATTTAATATTGAGTTGATCCCTCTTGAGTTATCATTAATTTTTAAATGCCACCGTGATATCATAAGACACCAGAGACATAATCATCAACATTATGCTTGAAGTTTTCTTGGCATCATAGATTAAAGAGTAGTTGTTGATTAATCTTTGAAAATTGTCAGGATGCTTTTAATTTAATAGATTAAGATTTCCTTTCATAGGTTAGAAGTAATTATGAGTTTTATCTTAAGAATAGATTTCACCTGCTTAATAGTTGATTAGTTATATGTTAAGTAGTTTTTATTTGAGTTTATTTGCTGCATAAGTTTTAATAGGGTAGTTTCTTTCTTGTTTGCTTGCTTTAATAGGGTAGTTGCTTGCTTGTCTACTTGTTCTTGCTCATTAAATTTGATAAGATTAATTAGATTAGTTTGTTGTTCTTATTGATTAAGTTGAATAAATTAAATAGATGGCTTTCTTTTTCTCATTAGTTTGATTAAGTTAACTTGTTCATTTTAGGGTTTTCATTTGCTTTCTTAGGACAATCCATCGATCCATTGTTCAAAAGTCACTTAGGGTAAATAGTTTAAGTTCCTTGATAGGGTTTGATCATTGATAGTCTTTGCTTAAGTATATTAGCCCTTAGATAGCTCATTTTATTAGTTAAACTATACTACCTCTAGCCTTTCTTCCTTGGCACATATAGTGCTACAACTCTAAGTTTACTTACCCCGAGTTGACAATTTAATTGAGGGTTTTTATTGCATATAGAACACCCATCAGACGTTTGAGGATGATAAGAGTCTTCACCATCATATGAGTACCTATATGCTTGACACATGGACATTGGAGGCCTTTCCATGCTTCTCCAACACCAATGACCCCTCAAAGTGGCAAAACGTCCCCTAAAGGGGTGACATCCTCCTAAATTAGGGTTTAATTTGTGCAAAAAGTGAAATTCTAAGTGAATTGTTTAATATTATTTTGTTAAAGGGAAAAGATTAGGGTTGTTGACCCCTAATCTTGTGTTTTAGTCCTTATTTTTTGAACAACCTATGTTAGCTACATTTTGTATAAATAGAGATCATAAGATCTCATTTTAATCATAACTCTCCCTCTTGTGAGAGACCTGGTCTAAAATTTTTGGCCCCTGGTCTAAAATTTTGATGGAGGAAGTCCTAGCGCTAGATTTGGATGATGCTTTCTAGCTCTTGTGGTCAATTGTCTTAGCATTTCTCTTGATCTTGGTATGGTTTTTACTCTCTTTCTATCATTTTATTCAAGTCAAGTATTGTTATGCTAGGATCTAGGTGGGAAGTATAAGGGCATACACCCCCACCATAACCTTCATCAATTTGTTTTTTCTTCATCTCATTGATTAAGGGTTTTGTAACGTCACCGACCATCAACCCCATTGTCGAGCAATGCTACTACGTGAAACATTCACTTACATATATATAATATGATTATAAAGAATATGCATTAAATCAAATTAACATATTTAACATGGAGTTACTGTTGTCATACAGACTTAAATAGAATTAACAACAATTCAAGCTTGCAACGAAATACATGATACATTTCAAGACACAGAAATGCATCACATATAAATTAAGTACATAATTAATACTTATCTTTTAAATTGGAATAACACCACCAACTGCGTGCAGACCTTCCACGAACCTCCTAGCCTTAGACCACGCAGATCATCACTCTCAGCAGTAGGTCACCCCTGAGCTGGGACTAAGCTCCATCGGGAAAGGGAACCCTAGGCTAAGAAAGGTCAACAATAAGACACACAATTTATGAGGATGGATTCTCTCCCAGGAGCCACTTATGCCCACTGCTCATAGACTCTGATTCCCCACATGCCTATCCCACCCCAGGAGTATACACCTTCAATGTCACCTGGACATTCCTTCGACTGCTAAACCTCCCTTGCCTTAGGCTTCAGCAATAGGTTGAACCAAAATTCTTCAAGCTCTGTGGCAGCTATAGGACCCCTTCTAGGAGTTCTCACTTCCTCTGTGTACTCTTTCACATGGAGAGAGTCGCTTAGAGGCCTGACAACCTGCTTCTTCAACCACAACCACCTCTTTCACCTGGAGAGAGTGTTGCACACAGGCCTGAAAACCTGCTTCTTCAACTCTGTTCCAACACAAGGAGGACAACAATAAGGCTCATCAAGGAACAAATGATGGTAGCCAATCATACTCAGCCAAGGGACTGTGTGGCCACAACAACCCATAGTTAAAACACACACTCCATATGCAATTACGATATGCTCAGGTTTCACAGAAGACAACAACCCAAATAGTTAAGCACGAACTCAAATTTGCAGTGTGGATAAACCTAGGTTCACAGGAAATACAGGTCAGCCTTTACCTCCCGACTGGTTTCTCAGATGTGCGTGGTTATGCAGAGGTCCAACGCAGAGGTAAAATGGGTACAGACTGAGGATGCGTCGACTTCTCAGGAAAACATCACAGGATGACCTCACGGTATCGAGTTTCAGATGCGTACGTGAATATTTCAAAGCTAGAAAACAGAGGCCACGAGATTCACAAGAATACACCAGTCAAATTCTGGTTTTGGTTATCAGAAATGCATGACAAGAAAATTAAGCAGAGGTCGATCACAGAGGTAGCATGGTTCAGAAAACAGACGGAAGAATGGAGGATGAACCTCCATCCTGATTCAATTCTTGGGTTAAATTGCATGTGCCTAGGCTAACACATGTCGCCCATGAAGTTGCATGCACTCCATGAAGTATGTGTTCCCTTTTCCACACATTGGAGCTGCATGTGTTGCCTCTCCTAGAACTTAGGATAAAATCGTACCTTTCACACCACTTTGGAATAAGAATAAATTATTATTCCCAAGGACTTGAGCCCTCAATCTTAGCCCCTCTTCCAACCTTTTAGCCCAATTTCCCTTACCCATTCTGTGGAATCTTAGTCCCCCATCACTCTTTCTTTGTGGTCAGTCGACACAACGATGTTTATATATTATATTAATGATCTTCATAATTACATATACAAAAACATGCTCCTGGCCTTTAACTCCTAGCCTCTCCGACCTAATAAACACATAATCCCACCAACTTATATACACTTGTCTCACCAGCCTATAAAACATGTTTACAATACATAGACATAACTGGGGCACGTCCTTGGGGTATTACAATCCCCTCCCCTTATTTTTGCACTATCCTCAGTGAAACTTTTACACAACATCAACAAGATTTCCAAAATATTAAAAATGATGTGGGTATTCTGCCCACATAGCATCCTCATGCTCCCATGTTGCGTCCTCAAGATTGTACCAGGTCCACTAGACCTTTACAAACCCTATAGCTCAATTCTGGAGCTGTTTTTTTTTCCGGTCCAATATGCGCAGATGATGCACTTGCAAGACACCTTCTTGCTCCACTTGAATCACATTCCAATCGATAACATGATTAGCATCAAGTGTATGTTTCTTAAGCAATGAAACATGAAACACATTATGTACAGTCATGGATGCAGGTAATGCAAGCATATATGCAATTGGCCCAATCCTTTCTAGGATTTCAAATGGCCCACAAAATCTGGTTGCCAACTTGGAGCAGCTTCCCAGCTTCAGGGAACTTCTATTGGATTTTACTTTCAGGAAAACATGGTCACCCACTTTAAACTCTCTATGGTTTATGTTCTTATCAGCATAAATTTTCTACCTATCTTGGGCAGCTTTCAAATTCTGCTTAATTTTCAACATTTTCTCTTCCATTTCCTTGAGCAACTCTGGCCCAACCATTGCTCTATCAACTAGATTATCTCATCTTACTGGAGTATTGCACTTTCTGCCATAAAGTGCTTCAAATGAGCTCATATTCAACGATGCTTGATACCCATTGTTGTAGGCAAATTCTACCAAATGTAGGTAGCCTTCCCATTTCGATGGTTTGTCCATCACATACATCCTTATCATGTCTTCTATCACTCAATTAACCCGCAATGTATGCCCATATGACTTAGGATGATAGGTTGTGTTGAAGTTTAGATTCGTTCTGAATCCTTTGAACAACCCCTTCTATAACTTAGAGGTAAATTTTGGGTCCCTGTTAGACACAATTATCTTTGGAATTCTATGCAATCATGCCACTTCCTTCATAAAGGTGTCGGCAACATCCGCTACCTTGTGAGTAGTCTTTAACTGAATGAAATGGGTAGCTTTCGTAATATTTTCCACCACTACCATGATTGAATCATGTTTCTTTCCTATTCTGGGAAATCCCATGATGAAATTCATTGTCACCACTTCCCACTTCCAATCAAGAATGGGTAAAGGTTGTAGAAACTATGTTGGGTGTCTGTTCTTAGTTTTAACCTTTTGACACTTCATACATTTGGCGATGTATTCAACAATCTCTTTCTTCAAACCTGGCCAAAAGTAACGGCTCTTAACTGCTGCCACAGTCTTCTGATATCCAGGGTGCCCAACATAAGGCACATTATGCATTTCATTCAAAATCATAAGTTTTAAGTCCTAGACATTAGGTACATAAATTTTGTTCTTGTATAGAAGTGTTCCGTCAGTTTCCAATTTATAATTTTCCACTTTTTGTGGCATCTCACCTTGATGTAGTTTTGCTACCAAATACTTGTACTGCAAATCTGTATTTGCAACCTCCAAAATTCTACTTTTAATATCAGTTTGGTACATGCTAATGGTTGTAGCATGTAATTCGTGTACTCTCCTACTCAATGCATCAACCACTTTATTCTCTCCTTTCCTTTGATATGATTGATGTCAAAATCGTACTCACAAAGAAACTCCAACCACCTACTCTGCCTAGCATTCAAGGTTGGTTGAAAAAAAATATTTCAGACCATTGTGGTCTGTTCTCAGTTCAAACCTCCTTCCCATGAGGTAATGCCTCCATTTCTTTACAACGTGAATCATGGATTCCAACTCTAAATCATGAGTTGCATATTTCCTTTCGTTCTCTTTCAAATTTATGGATTCATAACAAATTACGAATCCATTGTGGCTGAGCATTCCTCCCAGTCCTTCTTTGCATGCATCTGTGCACACCATAGAATTTTCATTTGGGTCTGAAATCCTCAGGATTGAAGCACTGGTTAACAATTGCTTCAATTGCTGGAAGCTTCTCTCACATTCTTCTGTCCACTGAAACTTCTTCTCCTTCCTTTGTAAGGAAGTGATAGGGTAAACTATCCTTGAGAACCATGTGATAAACCTTCTGTAATAACCAGGTAGACCCATAAAGGATCTTACTTCAGTCACGTTCTTTGGCGTTGACCATTCTTTGATGGCCTCAATCTTCTCAGGATCTACAACTATCCCATCCTTCGAAATAATATGCCCCAAGTAATGGATCTGCTCCTGATAAAACGAGCACTTGCTCAACTTGGCATATAGTTGGTGCTCTCTTAGCACCTGCAACACCATCCTCAGATGTTGTTCATGCTCTTCCTACGACTTGGAATACACTAGAATTTCATCCAGGAATACTATGAAAAACTTGTCTAGATAGTCCCTAAATACACCATTCATCATGCACATAAAAACAACGGGTGTGTTTGACAACCCAAATGGCACCATTGTGAACTCATAATGACCATACCTTATTCTAAAGGCGGTCGTGTTGATGTGTTCATCCTTTATCCTTACCTGGTGATATCTTGACCAGAGGTCTATCTTCAAAAATATCTTCGCATCCTTTAACTGATCGAAGAGGTCATCAATCCTTGGCAAAAGATATTTTTCCTTTACAGTTACTTTGTTCAATTGTCTGAAATTGATGCAAAATCTCAATGTCCCATCCTTCTTGTTCATGAACATGACCAGGGCACCCCAAGGTGACACACTTGGATGTATGTACCCCTTATTTAGAAGCTATTCAAGATGCAACTGCAGTTCTTTCAGCTCTAGCGTACTCATTCGGTAAGGAGCTTTCAAAACTGGAGTTGCTCCATGCATCAAGTTTACAGAGAAATCAATATCTCTTTTTGTAGGTAGTCCGAGTACCTCCTGAAATACATCTTCAAACTCCTTTAGTACCGCATGATCTCCAATCTTTGAGACCTCATCCTTAGATGCTTCCCCCACATGGGATGCAAATAATTGAAAGCCTTTCTTGTAGCACTTCTTCAGCTGCATTGCTGAGATTTCTCTGATAGCAACAACTCTTGGAATTCCTTGGATTGTTTTATGATTTCCTTCCTCATCCAAGAAAGTGAATGCCTTGTTACGACAGTCAAAGATGGCATGGTGTTGGTCCAACCAGTCCATCCCAATTAGACAGTCATAAGAACCTAAAGGAAGAATGTTCAATTCAGCCTTTGTGCTCAGTCCATTCATGTCCACAGGACAAAACTTAACCAAATCAGTGAATTTTCTCTTGGATCCTGTAGCCAGCTACACTAACCAATAATTTTCATGTTTTCTTCTCGACAATTGCAAACTTTCCACCACTCTAGGATATATATAACTATGTCTAGCCCCTGGATCAATTAAAATATTAAAGGCATGGTTGTTGATCATACCTTCCACTTCAATCATGTGTGACTGATATTCAACTTTCTTGTTGTCTAGGGCTACGTAGATCCTTGGCATTCTACTGTCCATGTCCTCCACTGTTTCATCCTTCTGTACATTTTGGACAACTCTCACTTTATTATTTCTGTGGGGGCAATCTATGTACCTATGGTTCCCTTTACAACCCCAACATTCCATAGGCGGCGGTCTTGGCATTTTCCCACCCACTCCAACCTTCCCGGGCTCTCTAAAAGATGGTTGTCCCCAAGGACTATTTCTGAAAAGGGTGACTTAGTTCCCTTCTTCCTCTGATCCATCTTGAATTTCTTCCTGTCTTCCCAAGCCTTCTGGAAAGTAGGCTTCTCTCCTTGTTTCTCATATAAGAATTTTGTTCTTCTTATCATTTCTTCCATAGTCTTAGGATCATCATACTGAATATTGTCACCAATGGAAGGTGGCAATCCACTTAGATACCTATGAATCTTGACAATCTCATCCTTGATGAATGGAACATACTTGAACAATTCCAAAAATCTTCGCTCATATTCATCAATGGTCATGCTGCCCAACTTGAGTTCAAAAA
>SNQJ01S0032333.1:121119-135240 GCA_010110895.2 Picea sitchensis
TTCTCATTGATTCATGTATGATTATCATTTGATATCTGGCTTCTAGCTAGTGAGCCCAACATTGGGGGTTTTGAGGGTTTTGACTTAACAAACCCTAGAGGACGATTCAGTGGTGAAAGATTCAACCTAGCTTGTCCCAAGCTTGGTCTCGGAGATGCAATACTCTCCCACACCATTCTAGCTTGGTTCTACATCAATGCAGGAGGGTTCTACATAGCCACATGCCCAGGAAGAGAAGGAGGGTGCACCATTGGGGGGTTTCCAACAAGGGGGCGCACCATCCTTGGCGAGAGATTCGTTGTAGGAGATTGGCAGGGCTTTTGGAGATTCTATCACTTGGGTTTTCATTGCAGGGCCTTGGACATCATATCTATTCCATTCATGAGGAGATTCAGGTGCTATTTGATTTATTAGATGCATGGGACGAATTGGAGGAGAGGAGCAAACTTCAAAAATTGGTTTCAGTCATTTGCTAGCTCAGATGTTCACCATTTCGCTTGGGACTTCACTAGGGAGGTAACCAAGCCTGATATATCATTTTGGAGAGTTTCAGGAGGTTTGGAGGCCTCATTCATCTAGGTCGAATTATTAGGTTTTCAGCCATCTAGGGGGCGCACCATTCAGTGGAGGAGTTTCAGATCTACAGGGTTTGAAAGTGGATTTGGAGATTTCGACACCTGGGTTGTCCTTATATTTCCCCAATCTATCAGTTGGCATATTTCTTGGGGTGATTGGACACTTTTAGCAGCAGGGTCGAATTGTTGTGGGGCTTCAGCTATCCAGTAGGGCGTGGCACCTTCCACCTTGGGGGTTTAGCATTCTTACGACCCAGATCTATTGTATTCAGTATTCATTGTATATCCATCCTTTGGAGGCGTGTTGGAGTCTTCTATTGGAGCATTTTGTAGCAGCGCTATTGTTTATCTTCTTGGCCATCTGTTGAGCATTCCCGATCGACATCTTCATTGTAGCAGGTTTCTCTATTTCATGAATAAAAGCAGTTTGAGATGTTTTGGCTTGTCTATCATATTGCATATGGTTGAGGTATGTTCCATGGTTGTATCTTCTTGTTATTTTCTGCAAACATCCATATAAACACATCAGTAAACTATAAGGCCGAAATCAAGAGGTCATTCAGCAAGTAAACACAAGTAAACAAACAGATCAACAAAGTGTTTGATGAAATACCCCAACCAGAACAAATTTTAAAAAGACACCAAAACCGTGATGATCCTTGCATAATGGCTTGGGATCATTACAATATGCCATGTCTTTTTAATTAAATAGGAAATAGCTTGCAATCTTAAGCCACCAACCCCGGTGTATGATTAAATGATAGTTAGAATTTCTGTATGCTGAAATAGAATAATTAGAAGTTAAAACAGAGTATTGAGATAATGTTTTATTTGGCAAGGCTTCGATGGACGATTAGTTGTTAGCTTGATTTTAGTTCTCAGTTTGCTTATCTAGTTTGCTCAATTAGTTTTCTTACTAATTCTCTTGTCATATGCTGAAATAGAAATAGGATTTTTAGTTATGTTGTTATGAGCATTTCCATTTGCAATTTAAATTGTTAAGAATAGGATTAGTTTAATTTACTTCATGCAATTTCCATTCTAGATCTAGATTGCAATTTTAATTTGAAGTTTTCTTTTGAGTTTAGTTTTTAGTTATAAATCTCTAGTAGTGTGAATTTACTTACATTAGCATAGAAGTACATTTGAATTCAGTAGAATAGTGTTTCCTTTATTGTTGATGATTAATGCATAAATTGAAGAATCACATGGATTTTCAGGGTAGTTGATATTTCTTCTATAATGGCTAAGTTCTTGCTATATTGTTTGATTCATACATTTCACTTTGCTATAGAAGTTATTATTGAGTTTATCCCTCTTGAGTTATCATTAATTGTTAAATTCCATCATGATATCATAAGATACCAGACACATAATCATCAACATTATATTTGAAGTTTTCTTGTCATCATAGATTAAAGAGTAGTTGTTGATTAATCTTTGAAAATTGTCAGGATGCTTTTAATTTAATAGATTAAGATTTCCTTTCGTAGGTTAGAAGTAATTATGAGTTTTATCTTAATAATAGAGTTCACTTGCTTAATAGTTGATTAGTTATATGCTAAGTAGTTTTTATTTGAGTTTACTTGCTGGATAAGTTTTAATAGGGTAGTTGCTTCCCTGTTTACTTTCTTTTATAGGGTAGTTGCTTGCTTGTTTACTTGTTTCTGCTCATTAAATTTGAAAAGATTAATTAGATTAGTTTGTTGTTGTTATTGATTAAGTTGAATAAATTAAATAGATGGATTCTTTTTTCTCATTAGTTTGATTAAGTTAACTTGTTCATTTTAGGGTTTTCATTTGCTTTCTTAGGACAATCCATCAATCCATTGTTCAAAATTTACTTAGGGTAAATAGTTTAAGTTCCTTGATAGGGTTTGATAATTGATAGTCTTTTCTTAAGTATATTACCCCTTAGATAGCCCATTTTATTAGTTAAACTATACTACCTCTAGCCTTTCTGCCTTGGCGCATATAGTGCTACAACTCTAAGTTTACTTACCCCAGGTTGACAATTTAATTGAGGGTTTTTAGTGCATATAGAACACCCATCATTTTTGGCGTCGTTGCCGGGGAGTTGTCTCAAGGTAGGAAATATATCATTTCTAAACCTTAGCATTAGTTTGGTGGTGGGGGAAATTTAAGACGAGAGGTAAGAACCTGTGCATCTACTATAGCAGGTTCCCCCAAACCCAATGGCAGTTTTTATTTTTCTTGTTGTTTGCTTTCATGAACAGACCTAGAGACCCAAAAGGTAGATACATTAAATCTAAATCAGACCTTTCAACCAAGGTTCCTTTCGACATTTTTGGGGGAAGGAACATTCCACTCATAAACTTTGCAGATCGATACCGAAAAACAAGAGCTAGCTCAAACCAAAGAGCTAAAGTTGTCTCCGAAGAGACTAAGATAGGGAGCACTATAGAAAAAAAAATTGAAGCATCAGTAATAGTGGGACAGGAGGCAAGACCACTCGAGCCTTCGATAGAGCCAAACAATACAACCTTTGTTTTCTTACCACCATCAGGAGATCCTAACTTTGAAGACATCATAGATTCTGAACAGGTGAATACTTTGTTCGGTAGTTCAACCAACATAATTGTATCTCAAATTGATACATAAACTTTGGCACTGATAATGTCAATCGGCTCGAGTAGAGTCCCAGACATCCAAACAGTAGGAAGACCTTTCCATCATAGGGATACCTTGTTCTCTTAAAGGGTAAAACCACCCAGGTAATCTCTTTTTGGAAACCAAACTAGTATGGATGATCAGGAGGATCATAACAATGTAAGACACGAGGAGGAAGAAGAAGATGGAAACCAAACCAAAACTACCTTTGGGTTTGCAATTTTGGACACCACCCCGAATGTCAATATGAAAAATATTCCCCTCTCAGCACTGCCCACCTTTTACAGTAAAAGTAGTGAAGATTTGGATACCTTCCTATTTGAATTCGACATCTTGTGTATGAGCTACAACTACTTACAAGATGCCCAGAAACTAAAACTCTTTCCTGCGACCCTCAAGGACTCTGCACTAAGATGGTTCATGGGGTTGGGAGAGTCTAGTATTAGGTCTTGGGAAGCCATGAAAGATATATTTATTAAAAAATACCAAGAACAATGCAAGACCAAGGTGTCTCGTCATGATATTTTGAAATTCCAATAGTCAGAAGACGAGAATCTCGAGGATTATGTGGAACAATTTGCTTATATCTCCCAGAAATCAAAATATAATGACCTTCCAGATGATGCAGTTAGGGCTCTTTTCCTTAAGGTAATTTTAGAGGAATACCTAGAGATACTTAACCTGATGGCATCAAGTGACTTCTCCCATAAACCATTTGCCAAAATCTATGAAATGTGTAAGAATTACTCAAGGAGTATAGCTAAAACAGGAAAGAATGTTCGGGACCCTTATAATAGAAACTTAAAGCCAGTTAGTTCAGGTGATATCACAAGAGAAAAGATATGGAACCTTTTAGAAAAAATCAAGACATATATCTTAAGCACAATAGGTTCCCAGTTGGACACCCTCAAGATTAAAAATAAATAGGAGGAGGAAAATGCAACAATGTGCATATATTTCCCAAGATGTAGAAGGAAGCATTCCTCAAGAGAATGCCCATTAGATAACATTTCAGTTTGTGGCTTCTGCACGAAGGACCACTCAAATGAAAAATGTCTATCATTTCCCAGTTTGTTAGCCATCTATAGGAGTGGGGATCCTAGGGAATCCTCTTATGCACCTAGAAGGCTATGGCAGCCTAGGAACCAACCCACATGCCCAGATCCACAATCTCAAGTTCCACCCTATTATCAATAGCCACAACAATGGAACTCACCAAGTTAGAAAAACTGGTCTACACAGTACCAAAATCCTTGGCTTCAAGGATGAAGAGGAGGACATAACCAAGGGAACCCTCAAGTTCCACCTGTATCTATGCCCAACCATCCTTACCCTCAGTTTCCACCGAACATTCCACAATTTCTACCAGGTTTTGTTCCACCACCTTTACCTCCTATTCCATAACAACAAATGCAACAATATGATAATGCAAGCTCCCCGAGACCAACATTATTACTGGAACAACCAGTGCCCAATCCCAATAATAAGCCCACTCAACCTCTTCACAATGTTGAGATGTAGGAGTTCCCGACGTATGTTATTTCTCTTGTCCCATTGTAGGAGATTCAACTAAGGTCAGGAAAAGTTCTGGACAGGAAGATACATTTAGTAGTCATCCAAGAAGAAAAACAAGAGGAAACCCCCAAACAACCCATGGATGACACTAGGTGGGAAGATTTTATTATTCCTAAGGGCCAAGAACCCAAGCTTCCCCAAAATTAACCTTCATAAATTACGAAGGCCCCTCCTTATCTAGAAATATTAGTAATCGAGAAACCTACCACTCGAGCGGAATTTGACATCTTGAATGAATTGAAGAATATTTGTGTCAAGATTCCCTTACTACAAGCCATTAACTATATTCCAATCTACAATAAGGCAGTCAAAGAATTGTGTATTAAGAAGCCAGGTAGGAAGCAGAAGGATCCTCCAACAATACATTTGATAGGAGAACTTTCTGAGTACATATCAGAGCAGCCTAAGGTAGCAAAATATGGGAACCCAGGAAACCCCATGGTGACCATAACCTTTAATGAGGTTTCCATTGGAAACACTCTCATAGACCTAAGGGCAGCCATCAATGTTATGACTGTTACTACCTTGGAGAAATTACAGTTAAAACCTCTTCTTAGACCTACCCCAACCATTTTGGAATTAGCAGATAAGACTAGGGCTATACCTGAAGGAATTTTTGATGATATCATAGTTACTTCATGGGAGTACCCAGTAGACTTCCTTGTCATCCACTCAAAGGATCCTACCAAAGGCCATCCCGTTATTTTGGGAAGACCCTGGTTAGCCAAAACCAATGCATTTATTGGTTGTAGAGAGGGAGAAATCACCATCTCAAATGGACTTTCTATCAAGAAGCTCACCATATACCCTCCATCCCAACCTATCATGGAGAATATATGGTGGCTTGAATGTCCATATGAGAATGAGGACTGGGAAGAACCCATGTTTCCAAGTGACCATGCCTGGGCACTTCAGGAGCACACAATGGAAAATGTGCTAAACCAGTTCATTTCTGCTATCACATGTGTTGATTTTCCACAATATTTTCCCCAATTTGAGTACATGTTTGGGGAAGAATTTCAGGAACCATTGGACCCATCCATTTTTTCTTCAACATATTTCATCTTCAAGATAGATGAGTCTACCACATCTTATACCATGCCCTACGAGATTAGTCCAGGAAAATTTCTACATATAAACTACGGGCTTGATGCATACCAACAAAAGAAGTTAGTAAGTGTTCTTAAAGAGAAATCAGGGGAATTCTCCTGGGAATACATTGACATGAAGGGTATACAACCTGATACATGTATCCATCACATATATACCCAAGGAGAAGTAACACCTGTTAGGCAACCCCAGAGAAGGATGAACCCAACAGTCAAAGATATAGTAAAGGAGGAGATCCAAAAGTTATTAAATGTCGGATTTATTTATACCATCTCCAACAATAAGTGGGTGTCCCCGCTTGTAGTGGTTCCAAAGAAAGTGACCAGGAAATGGAGAATTTGTGTTGATTTCCAGGAACTCAACAATGCCACTCTAAAGGATTAATTTCTAAAGGAAAAACCATCGAAATGGGAAGGATTATCATCCATGCTGAGTAGAGTGGATCAATAGTCCACGTCTACTCAGCATCCAATGACTGACACAGACTATGGAACCTCGGGCGTCTGAGTTCTGGGACTTTGAGTCTTCGGAAAATTTCACATCCGCACACCTCGAACAATTAATCTCCGAACACCCCCACGTCACCTTAGGTGACGTTATTACGTCACATCACTTAACGTTTTCCCAATTGCGGGGGCATGCAACGGTGGTTTGGAGTAACCCGCCTTTCATCCTGCAATTCTTCTAACGCTGACATGTAAACCCTTGGGGAAACCGTGGTTTGGATTGTGGGGCCGCCTTGGATAATTATCTTCTATGCAACTTGGGTCCCCGCAATGTCTCCTAGCTGTTGATCTTGATGTATTGTGATCAATGCCACTATGGGTCCTCTGACCTTTAACTATGTTACGTAACCTCAAGCCCCACTAACCCTGCTCACACAGGATGCTACATGGTGGAATACCAACGACTGATACGTGGCCCTATTCAAATGGGTGACACTCGTCATGTTCCAAATGCCATTTCAATCTTCCACAGTTCAGAATCCACTTACACTTGGCACACAACCCATGTGTCCACGTCACCTCTAGGTGACGTCATAATGACTCACCACTTCAGTTCTTCAGGCTTCGAGAGTTTCAACTCCTCTACGCTCACTTTTTCCCAGAGCGCTTTCTCCCAAAGTTCATGATCTATTGACACGTGTCCTTCGCAATCGGATGGTTGCGATCTACTTCGAGACTTCGGGAGTTTGTCACACTCCAAAATTAAAATCCTCCGAAGTGACTTTCCTTTGCTTTCCTAGACATGGATCTAACAGTCCAGAGTCCTTTCCTACGATCTACGGTGTAGATCTCCTTCGGACTTCGGAGCTTCGGGTTTCCGCCTTTCTCTTACTTTTGCATTCAGTTTCACCGATGTCGCGAAGTTCGAAGTGCTTCCAGGTTATCCTTTCTGCACTTTCTCCAGATCTGATGGTCGTAAAGGGTTTTCCTCTCCTTCCGAACAGATCCTACGACTCCAACACCCCAAGTGTTCAACTCTCTCTCTCTCTCTATGGTCAAATACCACGCCGACTGCAGTTTTATTCTACCGCTACTCCTCCTGAGCTTCATAACACGACCAAGTAACCCCTTGGCACTTGGAAACATTCTAAGGTTCGAAATCGGTTTCATCTGAACACCATTTCCACTCAAAACCTTGGGTCCAAAGACCACTTATCCGGCCCATCCAAGCTCAGCGTTGAAACCATGTGCTCTGATACCATATTGTAACATCCCTGACCATCAACCCCACTGTTGGGCAACACTACTATGCGGAACATTCACTTGCATATATATAATATTCTTATAAAGAATATGCATTAAATCAAATTAATAGATTTAACATGGAGTTACTACTGTCATATTGTTAGGGTCCTAACTCGCACAATATATTCAGATGTAATAAAGGTCAATATTAATAAAGGCCTTGCAATAAAATAGAATAAGTCATATGTAAGAAGACCTAATAGAAGCTTCTGCTTCTAGAAGGATCTTCCTCTAGATGCTTCTTTTGATAGACATATTTAGTATAAATAGAAGTCGAGGGTATGAGAACCCTAGCTTGGATATTATTGTAATAGAGCTCTGCTCAACTGGAGGTTGCCCCCTTGAAGAGGCCTATGAACATTGCTTTCAGAATCAAAGTGTTATTTATGTTTTTATTCTTATATTATTTAAGTGCTATTGTGGTGATTGTTCTGGTTATATTGTTGTTATTCTTCCATTTCTTGCATTTTATTTCTGTTCTGCATACTTTTTATATCTGGTATATTACACATACAGACTTAAATAGTATTAACAACAATTAAAACTTGCAACAGAATACATGATACATTTCAAGACATAGACATGCATCACATATAAATTAAGTACATAATTAATACTTATCTTTTAAACTGGCATAACACCACCAACTGCATGCAGACCTTCCACGAACATCCCAGCCTTAGACCGCGCTACTCGTCACTCTCATTAGTAGGTCATCCTCGAGCCGGGACTAAGCTCCACCGGGCAAGGGAATCCTAGGCTAGGCAAGGTCAATAGGAAGACACATAGTTTATGAGGATGGATTCTCTCCCAGGAGCCACTTCTGCCCACTTCTCACGGAATCTCATTCCCCACATGCCTGTCCCACCCCAGGAGTATACAGCTTCACTGTCACCTGAGCAGTCCTTCAATTGCTAAACATCCCTTTCCTTGGGCTTCAACAATAGGTCGGACCATAATTCTTTGAGCTTTGTGGCAGCTACAGGACCCCTTCCAGGAATTCTCACTTCCCTTGCACACTCTCTCACCTGGAGAGAGTCGCTCATAGGCTTGACAACCTGCTTCTTTAACCACAACCACCTCTCTCACCTGGAGAGAGTGTTGCACACATGCGTGACAACCTGTTTCTTCAGCTCCATTCCATCACAAGATGACAACAATGAGGCTCATCAAGGAACAAATGACGATAACCAATCACACTCAACCAAGGGACTACATGGCCACAACAACCCACAGTTAAAACACACATGACATAGGCAATTACGGTATGATTAGGTTTCACAAAAGACAACAACCCAAACAATTAAGCATGAACTCGGATTTGCAGTGTGGATAAACCTGGGTTCACAAGACACACAGGTCGACCTTTCCCTCCCGACTGGTTTCTCAGATGTGCGTGGTTATGCAGAGGTCCAATGCAGAGGTAAAACGGGTACAGACTGAGGATGTTCCGTCTTCTCAGGAAAACATCACAGGATGACCTCACGGTTTCAGGTTTCAGATGCGTACGTGAATATTGCAAAGGTCTAATACATAGACCACATGATTCACAGGAATACACCGGTCGACTTCTGGTTCTGGTTATCAGGAATGCGTGACAAGAAAATTAAGCAGAGGTCGATCACAGAGGTAACACGGTTCATACAATGGACGGAAGAATGGAGGACGAACCTCCATCACGGCTCAATTATTGGGTTAAATTGCATGTGCTTGGGATTACACATGTTGCCCATGAAGCTGCATGCACTCCATCAAGTATGCATTCCCTTTTTCACACATTGGAGCTGCATGTGTTGCCTCTCCCATGACTTAGGATAAAAGCATACCTTTCACACCACTTTGGAATAAAAATAAATTATTCTTCCCAAGGACTTAATCCCTCAAGCTTAGCCCCTCTTCCAACCTTTCAGCCCCCTTTCCCTTACCCATTCTATGGAACCTTAGTCCCCCATCACTCTTTCTTCATGGTCAGTAGACGTGTAGCGATGTTTATATATTATATTAATGATCTGCATAATTACATATACAAAAAAAGGCTCCTGGCCTTTAACTCCTAGGTTCTCTGGCCTAATAAACACATAAGCCCACCAGATTATATACACTTGGCTCACCATCCTATAAAACATGTTTACAATACATAGACATAACTAGGGCACATCCTTGGGGTATTACAGGTTTGCTAAGAGAAGTATAAGGGCACACACCCTCTTAGCTTAAACCCTAGCTTAGAGAAACTTTCCTTGGGGAGTAAAAGGGATTACACCCCCAAGAGGGTAGCTTATCCAAGGTCCTTGTGACTCCATTAACCCAATATTAAAGGCATTAGTCATTGATTTGTTGCATTGGACAAATAAAATATTGCATTGGGAAACGTGATTTTCGGTCATTTTTACTTCTTGCAAAGTGGATTGTTTTCCTTGTGCCTTGGGAACCTCACAGCCAATAGGACATCACCATCTAGGGGCTACTTATTGTTGTTGTTAAAAAATTACATCTTCAGTCATTAGGGCTCCAGAATCCCTAACTTACTTTAATAACTCTATTATCAACCATTGGTTTTTGCTCAAAGTTTGCACACTTACTCTCCTTGTCCTAGCGCACTTTTTGGAAAAGTTTGAGGAGATTTTAGTGGCTGATTTTCTTTTTGTAATACATTGAATGTTACAGCCATAAGGCTGATATAATTTGTTGTAGAGAAGCGTTTACAACAACCTTATCTTTTATGCTAAGAGTGTTGGTTTTTCATCTTGAGTTTAGCTAGTCATTTACTAGTTTTTCTCTTGCATTTTCTACTTGATATTTAGCATTTATTGAGCAGCTTATAGTACATTTTTCTTGTTGATATATACTGTTATCTATTGCTGCAAATTAGGGACAACAAGATTCACTTGTTGATCCAACTAACATATACTTTTGCAAAGTGTCTTTTCTTGTGTCTCAGGCAGGTACAATCATCCGGAGAAGTGCTATACCTGTGGCGAAACAATTACTTGATTTGCAAGGCATCTCTTTCCACCTTTCACTTCACTTAGACCTGACCTATATGGAATTCATTTCCATCCCTCCATCTCAATCCCCCTAGGGTCGTCGAGATTGCCTCCGTAGAGTGACTTAGTCACCCTTGAAGTGTTGGACCTACATCGAGGTGACATTGGGTGTAGTATTCCCAAGTTGTAGCACTTGTTCCGTGGTTGGGTCAGGCTTTTCCCAACCTACAACTTGCGCTATAATAATGACCATCCTCATGACCTTATATGGGACAAGTAAGGGCACCTTGGATGCATGATTCATACATGCAAACACGAGGTTCATCGTCTCCATTACTTGCAAATGAAGGAAGCATGGACGATTGGATGACTTGGTTGTGGGACAAGGCCGAATTTCCAAACGACTGCTTGGGGCACAGATGACCTAGTCAACAGAGCGAGGAGATGGGCTTGACAGAACTGAAATGGACTAATGTGTGCAACGGTCGAGTAAAGTTGAGTCACTTCGTGCAACACGCTTGCCCAAGTGAAAGGACAAAACACATATAAGTATAAGGAGACTTGGACGAGCTAAGGAAATCATCATCAAGAAGGAAGCATAACGAAAGCAAGAGACAATGAAGGGATCTACAATGGTTTTTTCTAGGACTTGATATCGCAAGTTGTCCAAGTTGGCTTGGTGACCAAAATTGTGAACAAAAACTGCAGGAGGCAGGCATGTGGTTGCAACAACGATTGAGGTGTGTAAAGAAGCTAGGCAGTCTTGGAAGGCGACTTGCCTTGACTCTTTGTATTCTCGTAATGAGTTGCAGGCAATGGTCGAGCTACCCTTTTATATCATTGTAACATTCTTCTATATAAGTGAATAAAAGGGTGTGCCCAAACTCATGAGCCGTGTTCTATTATCTTTATGTTGAATGTTGTTCTCTGTGTGCTTACATGTTTTCTAAGTGTTAACTAATCTAAATACCGTTGGGAATGTTTCTGTTGAATAAGTCTAAGTTGCGTAGGATTTGGTATGTTTATCTAACTAAGGAAAAGTTGTGGATAGAATTTGAGTGAAGAGCCGTAATTTGGTTGTAGTAAGGTGTAGTTTGATTAAGCCGTTGCAACCAAAGAAACATAGTGACCCATGACCAGAAATGACGAAAAGGAAAAATTTGAACAGAACTCTTAAGTCCATGGTAGTTTGTCTTCCTCATTAGAGTTGTAATTATAACAAGAACCCTTCCTAAAACACAATAGATATATGAAAGCCCATTAAAAACTAATGCAAAGAGTCCTCATGCCACTAGAAAAAGAGTTTTCCCTAAAAGAAACCAACAAGTCTATACACGAGTTAAAGTCACATAGCCACACAACGACAACAAACCATTTAAGCTTAATACCCACACAACAACAATGGAAATAATTTAGAAACTAATACAAACATAAACAACTAAAAGCAAATACACCACTAAGGTTTTTTCTATGTTGTTGGAAATGGAAATATAGAAAACCATGAACAACAATAAGAAAACACAACACCAAGGTCACCAAGGTTTTTTTCTAGTATGTTGGAAATCGAAATTTACATATCCATGCACCCTCTCGAGGATAATCCAATCCAATTACAATATTTAGAACAGAAAACAAAGCTTGTCGGTCTGTCTTACATTAATACACAAACATTGGAATTATGTGTCACCCGTGATTTGTTGCAATTTCCCCATTGGTGTTGTGGGCTATTCTTCAATTCCAGGAAAACTGCAAGTCTTCTTCTCTCTTCTTTGGGCTGCAAACCACTGCAACTCGTTCTTCATTCTCCCAAAGTTCTACCCAACCTTGACTAGAACTGTGTCTTTCTTCTATCTCCCTCAGGGTTCTACCACTGGAACCCTCTTCTCTGACAAATTCCTTTTCCAATGAAAAAGGATAATCAGAGCGAAGGAGAACCCTGAATCTGATCTCCCATGCTGTTCTCATCTCCTGTGGCATGGGTTTTCCACTCCACTGTAGATTAGTGCCACTGAGCTGCTGCTCAGTGATCTCCTCTGACAGTTCTCTTCTGTTAGCTGCTCTTCTTGTGCTGGTACAAGTCCAGCTACTCCTCAGGATAGAAGTTTTCTCCACTCTTCACAACTGCATCCCTCTGGAAGTCTTCCTCTATCTCTGGATGGTCTAACCAATCCTCCAACAACTTCAACTCTTGCTCCCACTGAGTGAGCATATGATCTGAATGCTCCTCTTCTTCTCTCATCTCTTGGGCAGATGTCAATATCTGCTCGTTCTCGTCCTTGACAGTCACTGTTGGCTGTCTTTCTTCTGCTGCACCTTCAACATGTGCACTGGCCTCTACTGGACTGCTTGGCAGGAATATGCTGATTCCATGCTGATTCCTCCAATGATCAAAATGTGCCTCTAATCTGCACACTTCGGCCTCCTCTCCTAAGCTGCTGTAACCATGGGGGAGGGTGACGATGCCCGTGCATCATGGCCCTTAAGAAATCCATATTGATATTTCCATTTCAAAGTATGAAGTTAATCTGTGTTGGCTGCATTCCTCTTGAAGTTATGATGGAAAGACGCCTGGAAGGTACATAGAGAAAGTACCAGGCGCTTGAGTAAAGGATTTCTCCTATTCTCTTTTTTTCTTTTTGGTTAAAAACTATGCATATGAAGTTATTGCCTCTTGCCATCGTTCGGATTGCATGAGGTTTATTTGTATAGTTTATTCAATCAATGTGTTGGGACACAGGATGATGTGATACGAAGGGGTGCGAATGAGCTATGAAAAGAAATTACTGTTCGGGAATGAGCATATAAATGGCGACAATCCATGTATCACTACGAACAAATTCCAAATTCATACTGGGACGCTTTTGGCCCTGCGATTTCAGGATGGCTGCAGATCTGGAGTATTATAAGCTTTTACACATTAGGAATATTGATGGGAATTTGTCGGAGGTATGGAACATTAATGTAATTAAATTCTTAGGTATTGATCTTGATCTGTCTGAAATTCACTAAACCTCTTGTGTGTCACACAAAGGAAGAGTTTTTAAATTATTGCCGGAGCTATGGTCATGTGACGAGATACACATGGATACCCAGTAGGCGCGAGGTATGTTAACGCCCAGTTTTTTAACGAACTAAGCGACATTTTATGATAAGAAAGCTCATTGAAAATATTAGAGTGTGATGTTCATGTTTCGTAGGCTCTTGTTGAGATGGATCGCCTGGCTGCAGATAATTTCATTCAAAGCAGTCGAAGCCAAATCAATTTACAGGCGTAAAATCTCAAAATCTCAAAATCTCCGTAAAAATTTTCATTGTTAATGAAACAAATCATATGATTTCTTTTATCAATATCCTTGTAAAATATTGCTGTCTGAAACTAACCTCTGATTAATTAAAAATAATAGTGAAAGGATTGCGACAATGATAGTTACAGCGGCACAAATCCGAAGTACGGAGCTGCAGAATTTATTGTTTAATATATTGCGTACTGAT
>SNQJ01S0032333.1:149809-169707 GCA_010110895.2 Picea sitchensis
ATCTTCTCATGAATGGAATAGAAATGATGTCCAAGGCCCTGCAATGAAAACCCAAGTGATAGAATCTCCAAAAGCCCTGCCAATCTCCTACAACGAATCTCTCTCCAAGGATGGTGTGCCCCCCTTGCTGGAAACCCCCCAATGGTGCGCCCTCCTTCTCTTCCTATGCGTGTGGCTATGTAGAACCCTCTTGCACTGATGTAGAACCGAGCTAGAATGGTGTGGGAGAGTATTTCATCTCTGATACCAAGCTTGGGACAAGCTATGTGGAATCTTTCACCACTGAATCGTCCTCTAGGGTTTGTTAAGTCAAAACCCTCAAAACCCCCAATGTTGGGCTCACTAGCTAGAAGCCAGATATCAAATGATAATCATACATGAATCAATGAGAAGAGGCACTTGCCTTTCCTTTATACTTTTGGCTCACCTTGTCCCTCCAAAGTGACTTTCATTTTATTAATCTTTAATTAATTAATTGACATTTTTACCTCTGAAAAGCTCCTTATCTCTCCCTGTGGCTTCCCTAGCCACTGAAAGTCACTTCTAGCCATCCCATCATGTAGTGTTTCTCCTCCCGATTCCAATGAGCTATTATACTGAGAGGTTCCTCCAAGTAATGTGCCCAAAATAACCTCTTTAGTGATTTCAATTAACTTATAGCTCAAAATAGTCAAAATCATGGAAATTGTCGAAATGCAATGAAACCAAAGCCAACCTGTGCAGAATGGCTCATAATGATGGAATATGATGATCAATTCAATTTGGACCCCACAATGCCTCTCAAATACCCCTGTACTCACTATAACATCCACCTGGCTACTCTGGTCATCATAAATCTATGCACTGTGATGATGTCCCAAAGTGGGGACATTACACATATTAACACTATCCTTCATGAGACCTGCAGGGGTGTAGACTGATTGGCAAGTGTCGTGTAAATGGAAGGAAATATGTAAAAAGAGGTCTCAAGGTCGATTCTCACCCCTATTTACTCGGAGGGCGTGCTTGCGGGCTGTGCGTTCCTCCCTAGGGGTTATAAGGCAGTCGGCAGGATTCGACCCTATGTCATGCGAGTATGATACTGTCGTTGTTACCGATTCCCCTAGCTATCCAAAAAAGAAAAAGAAAAAACTATACTTCTTAAGCATCCTGCAAAAAGGGAAATTGAACAATTAAGCTATGAACAACAAACATAGCATGCAAAATGATGAAAATGCTTATAACATAAAATGGAAGAAATGACAATTGCATAAATCAAATACACAAACTAACTAGCTAAATATTCACCTAGACCACTGGTGGGCCCCCCAGCAGGTCGTGGCTACTCCTTAACAATGAATCACGAGATCAAGCAACACAATTTTTTCATTTAAAGTAAAAACACAATCTTACACGAATTTATGAAAATGTCTCAAATTACACAGTGAAAACAATGCTAACTTCACAATTCTGAACTTAACCACTTGTTTGACCACTACTGTGGTATTTATAGGAGTTACAAGTCGAGAGGTTGACCACTGGAAGGATCGACCTCCTCTAAAAACTACAAATTACATTAAATGTGTTTTAACCGTTGGTGGCTTCTAGAAACCAAGCGAGCCACTCAACGCTGAGCACAGAAAACCAATCCAAGATGTTAGAAGCTTAGTAGTTGGAGGCCACGAGCACGATCAAAACCCATGTCACCAATTTTCCCATCACAGGTCGCCGATATAACAACCGCCAACTCACCCACGGTTTTAGTGCAGGATGGAGTGTCGAACGTAGTGTCGGATGGAGTACCGAATGCAGTGTTGGATGGTGAATTGAAAACCACGAACTGCTCTCAATCCATTCATAATTTCAGGAAACGGCTACTGTAGGACCTAATTAGGCATATTACGCACAAAACCCATGTGCCGGATTTTTCTGATTCCACTTCATCCTCCCACAAATTAAGCCTGAAGTTTGTTTCCTGTAATAGTTTCGGATGAATGTCCGAATTGAGGATCAGATCACAATTTTTCCCTGTTGCAAGCAAAGCATGCATTATATCTTCATAAAAATTGAACTAAACTAAATTGATCACAAAACCATTAGAAAAAGGATAATTACATACCTTGTGCGAATTCATGGTGAATTGATATATAAAGCTTTGAGAATACCTTCAAAATGGCTAAATGAGAGCATGAAGTATATAATATCGCATGTAAAAAGGATTTTATCATCGCAATAAAACAATCAAAATATGAACCCAACAACATCCATGTGTCAAAGAGTGGCACCTCACAACCATGCCATAGCCCCCCAATATCATGACGTCAAGCTAAAAAATGGAAAGTTTTTCCCCTCTTGGGCAAATCGTTTGGCAACTTGGGGGTGGGCTAGGTTGTCCAACTCATCATCAAGGCCATCCAAGTATGATCTCTCTCATCTAGCATGCAGGCCCCTGGCATCCAACCTATGGGCTTGTAGCCCCATGGAAGCCCAAGCTAGGCCTGTTCTCCCAAAACTGTCCACCAATTAGGCCCTGCAAAGTCAAATGAACACGCCCTCCAAGGATCTCAAGTCATAACATCATGATAAGTTAACCCAATTAATAAATAATACATCTAAGCATGTGCATCAAAGATCACTATATCAAAAAATTAACAGCTCAAAGACATTATGCAACTTGTCAAGCTTAAGTATGGGAGGGCTAACGAGGTATTCTATTGGGTAGGTCTTTCCCTAGGTCAAGGAGAGCTTCCAAGAGATCCCTCTCTAAGCCATGCAAATTGGATGAGGTAGTAGGGGTCAAGACTCAATGGGAATAGGGATCATGACATAAAAGGGGTCGTAGTGTGTCATTCATGGGTTCCTTTGTAGAGGGTGTCTGGTACCTTCGTCCACAACGCACTTTTTCCAAGCCCATCAATTGCCTTTTATCCTTCTTTCTTTATTTTCTTTTAATATAGCATAAGGAGAGATTGAAGGTCAGTGACATGGCATGGTAACCAGGTAGTGTCAATGTCACCCACAAACACCTAATGGAAATGAGAAGTTTGGCTCATGATGAGACCCCTTTTCTCTCAACCATGCAACTGAGAGCCATTGCCCTAGTTTTGTGACCAAATCATGACAATGTCATACCACTAGATATCCATGGATGTGATAGGTCGGCTCATGATGATACCTCCTATCCTTCTATTGGAGTTACTTCACACGCACCTAGGATTTATTTTTCCTAAGTTTTTTCTTTTTTATTAGTCATTATTCAGTCTCCTATATTTTAGGGGAGAATATTCCACCTGGAGAATATTCTCTTTAGTTGACACTTTAGTTTGACTAGTTGAGTTGAGTCTAGATACTGCATTGGTTTTGTCAACATGCAACATTGGGATCATCACCATGCTAATGCGCACTTGCCTTGGTTTCATCACCATAGGCGCATTACCATTGATTCCTTTATCTACTCCTCACTACACTATGTTTCAGTCAGTTAACTGAAGACTGATAGACTAGTTAATTCAGACTAGGTGGCAGTTCAATCCCATAACTGCCTGAGAGACTAGACTAGGTGGCAGTTCACTCCCGTAACTGCTAGTGTGTGTACATATCACTCTAGACCACCAATATGGTTCATTAGTTACTCATGTATCCTATATCTATTGTAAATTAATCACTCTTTGAGTGTGGAATACGGTTAATGAGAATTCTTCCATTCTTTCTCTCCTTCTTCTTATTTCTCAAATTCTCTCTACAAATGTGTGTATTATTCTTTAGCTAGATCTATTATGTGTAGGTTCAACACATTTACACCTTCAACTAACCTTTTAATCATTATTTATTATATTGTGGGTCCCCTTTATTCAAATATAAGTGTTTCATTGTTTTCTTAGGTGATCCCTGGGCGAAGCATATGGAAGGTTTATATAAGGATTTTATCTTTTACCCAACACCAACCCCTTTGGGCCTTTATCCCCTTCTTCCCATAGAATGAGGGACAACCCCTTCTTGGGTAAATACACTCTAAAATCCCAAGAGATAAGGAAATGGAGGGGAACAATGATGGAAAGTGGTAAGTATGGTCAGGAATGGTACGATGGCTCATTAAGGGATTTCCCAACAGCAAACCCGTTCCCAAAGAATACCACTTACTAAGGAACAATGTCAACCACCAAGGTGAAGCAGGGAAAAATGCATAATGTTCCAAGATTAACTACGCAAAGACCAAGGAATTTTTAGATTTCACTGAAACCAAATCCAAGTCAAACTCTTGTAGGATAAATATCCATCGAATGATTTTTTCATCGATGACTCATCGTGTTAACATATATTGAAAGGGGTTGACGATGCCTATGACGTTGGTCTTTTGAAGTAATATATAGTGACGGAACTGTTGGAAAGAATGAACAGTTGAAAAAACGAGCTTCTCAACATGCGAGTAGTTGAGTTTTGGTCCAACTAGGTCTCGACTAAGATAATAGATAAAATTCTCTTCGAGTGCATCATCCTCTTGGACCAAGACCATGCCAATTGTAGACTATGCAACAACCAAATACAACAAGAAATATTTTCCATAATTAGGAGGAATGAGCAGAGGGGAAGACATAAGGGCACATTTCAATGCATCAAAAGAGCACTGAGTTGCTTCATCCCAATAGAATGGGACCCCTTTTTTCAAAAGACACATGAAACCTTTAGTTACCTCGGCATAATTAGCAAAAAAACGCCGAAGAAAAATTGTTTTCCCCTATACACTATGAAGCTGGGGAATTGTGCGCGAGGGAGGCAATTGAACTATTGCCCTCAACCTTTAGAGGATCGACCATGATCCCTTTTGTTGACATGATGAAACCCAATAAGTGTCCCCATGTGATACAAAAACTTCACTTGTTTGGATTCAAGTAAATCTGATAGTAGCGACACCTCTCAAAGATTAGTTGTAAATGGGTGGAATGATCAGATCTCTTACGAGAATGTGATGCCAGATCATCGAGATACGCCTCAACTATGTGTTTGAGGTCATGAAAAGCAAACGAAATGGCCTGTTGAAAAGTAGCTCCAACATTCTTCAATCCAAAAGGCATTTTTCGATACGCGAATGTACCCCAAGGAAAAATAAAAGTCATTTTATGTTGGTCATCGGGCTTGATCTGAATTTGATTATACCCGGAAAAAATGTCCATGAAATAAAAGAACTCACAGCCTGCACATTCATCGATGATCTAGTCAATAAATGGGGTTGGAAAATTGTCTTTTAGGCAATATTTGTTCAAGTCGTGAAAGTCCATACATACACATATTGTACCTTGCTTCTTGGTGATAGGAATAGGGTTCAATACCCATTCTGTCAATTGCATGGAATAGATAAAACCAACCTTAATAAGTTTCTCTACTTTAGCCTTTATCATTGTTGCTTTGCGAGGATTGACTAAGCAAAGCTTTTGTCGGACAAGTTTGACATCAGGATAATTTGTGATCTCATGCTCAACAATACGTGGATCTATGTTTGGCATCTCCTCATAATACTAGGAAAAAACGTCGCAAAATTCTTTAAACAGCTTAGTATAGATCTGAATCTCTTCAGGAGAACAATCCTCTCTAATGAAGACAATTTCCACGACGTCGAGAGTTTTGGAGATATCGATAGGAATCATTTCAGAAATACTTTCCACGTTTCCCTTGACATATTTTCCATGCGTAGCCAGAAGGTTAATGGGACGAGGGGCATCTCCATTCATGGTCGTAACAAACTCTCATGCCTCTATTCTATTGAGCTTGTGTAAGAAATAAAATCTATGATGAAGATCATCCCAAGGTCTATCTAGCCCAGTCATTGCCTCCAAGATTACCTCATCAGAGGGAAATACTAAGTCCAAAGGGTCATGAGGGGCGAGAGAGTCTTGAGCCCAAATAGGCTCGAGAATAAGATCTAGTTCCTATGGGGGATCTAGATTAGGGTTTCCCTAGGCTTGTTGGACAATACTATATGCAACCTCGGTAATGAATAAGGGCATGACCATGCCAAGGTTCCCTACCCCTTCCATAGAAGCCGATGGGGAAGGTAAAGTCCACGGGTCTTCAAAGTAACCCGTTTTAAAAGAGGTGACCTGAAAAATTGCAGCATTCGACTGCTCAGGGAGAACCGAAACAAACCTAACATCATTGGAAGGCAATGAATAATCAAAAATTCTCGTCAAATATGGAAACAAACTGACACCTAAGTTGACAATGTCTAGTTGTGGGTTTTCAATCATTGGGATCATGGATGCCCCTGATGAAGGGTCTGGATGGGAGAAGGATAATTGATCAACAGTTACGATCCTTCCTTCATGAGGAAAACATAAGGCCCGAAAAATGGTGGATACAACCATTATCACGACATAATTCCAACTCTATCCTAACCAAAGATTGTAGTCGAGAGGTGCATCAACTACTTCTACCTTGATGCACACAGTTTTTCCCTCCAACTGCACGGGGAAAGAGGGAATTATACCATGTATTCGGAATGAATGACCGTCAAACACAGTAATTAATGTGGGTGATGGAGACAACTCAGGTTGATCGATGGCCTTCCAACATGCCAACGATGTCACACAAGTCGAGGCACCCTCATCAACCACTGTATGAAAAATGTTTCGTGTCAACGATTTTGTGGTGTACGCCACTACTATCTGAAAGGAGAAATGGTGAGGAAGACGAGTTTTATGGTATGTAGGATCAAAGATAATCATTACTGAGTTACTTGTCTCAGCCACTCCCAAGGCCGACAACAAATCTTTTCTCTGTGAGGGGAAACTTTGGAGAACTTCCAAAGTAGACATTGCACAAGGAGTTTGCACCAGATCCTCCACGATGGAGTAATTTTGAGTAGCCCTTGTGTTTGGGTTGTGAGAATCCTTTTAGAAATCACCCTTAGGGATGTGAGTCATCATTTCTCCAACTTTCTTCTCAATTTGAAGAGGATTCAATGGGTTGGAGGCCTCTTTTCCCTTCTCAAAAGATTCTCGCATTCCATAGTTATGAGCCATGGGCAATAGATTAGCTTCAATGTTCATCATATATAGTTGTGTGGCCCCGTTGTTGTTATTAGGTGCGGGGTTTCCCAATTTCCCCCAGGCACACTCGTGGATGAGGAATATTGAGCCATATGTTTCCCTTATGGAAAAGAGTTTGTCAACACGACAAGTTGTTGTTGTGATAATAGCTTATGTACTTCCTCAAGCCGAGGGCATTGGTGAGTCAAGTGGTTTTCCATGCAAAGCTTACACAAAAACTTCACCTTTCTCTTTTCAGTTTTTCCCTTGCCAACACTATTTTCATCCTTCTTATCCCCCTTACCCTTCTTTATTTTATGTTTCTTCTTTCCTTTGGTTTGTTGGTTACCCTTGGGATTTTTTGTTTGCACATTATGTACATCTGAAGTTTGGGTTACGGGGGCAGGTGAACTAGGAGTTTGGTTGGCCACAGTCAGTTGAATCGATAACTGTTGTAACTGACTAGACAACAGATCTGTGGGCTTGCTTTGTTTTGAGCCTACTATGCCATCGACATGAGGCCCATACTTTTTTTTGGCTTTGTCGATATTTGACTGTGGTGCATCGGGTTAGATCTTGTATAGCATACCGGAGTGAGGGTAAATCAACTCCAGTTGTTGGGCTCTCATAACATCCTCTTCTTCGAAAAACACCCTGGACGTTGTTACGTCTTTAGACACTGAAGGAACCAAAGACTTTAAGAACCACTTGAGAAAAAATGCAGGAGGTACCTTGACTTTGATCAAACTCTTTCACCACCGCCATTCCTGAATGTGATCTAAGATATGATCAACTTTCATGTGCTCGAAGTTGGCCAACAACTCGGTGTCGACATCGTATCTTACTGGCAGCTAGAAATGGTTCAAGAAAACCATATCCAGGTCATTAAAGTAATCATAATTTGAGTTGTCGAGCTCGATATACCATTCTGTTGCACCCCCTATAAGAGTGTGTTGAAATAAGCACAACTGAACGAAGTCATCCTTCAACGAGTTGGATGAGCACCATAAGTGAAAAGTCATCACGTGACCACCTGGATCTTCACCAGGATTACCTTCAAACTTAGGGATGTCAGAGGGAAATGTAGTCAACATTGGGGGCCAACGTGGATCATGACATATCGAGTCATTTAGCAATCTTGACAAGTCTAGAAAATGCATAGTTTCTAGAAAAGGTAGTCTTGGTTGTGAAGTATTTACATTAAAAGAGGGGCCTAGATTTTGGTTGGCACCAAGTTGCTAGGAAAAGTTTGACTGTTGGCCAAGTTTTTGGTAAATACCATGGTGGTCGTGTCTACCGAAAGGGACTTGCATATGTTGTTGCATCATCGGTGTATTCCCGAAGTTAGATGACATAGCATGTGTAGGTATTTCTCCATGTACAATGTTTCAAGGACCTTGGTTGGGGATGCCCCCAGCTGACCCTCCTAACATAGGTATTGAACCTTGCCCGGGGTTCCATGGAGTGTGGGATGGGTTTCTTCTGATTGAAATCCATTGTGAGGGAAACAATCCCTTCCAAGGATTCCCAACACCTTGTGAGTAGTAAACTCCTTCCATCACTCCCTACGAAGGAATGAAACCTTATGTAGGGTTTTGTTGACCAGATATGGGGTTGCCCCCAATCGATAAATCAGACGAAGAGAAAGTGTTTTTCCCAAATGCATCGAATAAAGAAAAGGGCATTGATCCCACCAGAGTCGTATAGGATGAAGGTCCATGGTTTCCTCTACTAAACAAACTATAGTTGGTATTAGGCTCGATCGACTGTTGAAAAGTGCCTTTGAGCGAAGGGGACGAAGGAGGAATGTGACCTCCACTGTAAGGAATGGCATTGAATAGGGCATTGGTGCCCATGACATCTCCTTGCAAGGGAGCATTAGAGCTCCTTCCCCCCAGACTAATGGTTTGTAAAGTAGAGTAGGTGAGAACCGAGTTAGAGTCAAAACATGGCATCCCATATGAAAAGGGAGAGTCATACACATTTTGAATAAAAGGAACAGTGGTTGAAGTCATCGAAGGAATTGAGCCACTACCCGACGTAGTGGGCATCTGGACAGTTGTAGTCCTGATAGACGGAGGTGGGGGAGGAGGCACAACACTCCCTCCTGTGGCAGTCGGGATGGGAGTGTGAGGACTCCTTGACGAAGTAGCAATAGTTTCTTCCATTGTTGATCGCTGAACAAACTGTCATTCAGGTGAAGTCATTGCGAGAGGGGCTACCTGAATTAGAAGTGGTGTCGATAAGTTGGTGATCGGAGGATTCGATGGCTTGAAACCTTCGGTATCGAGGTCAAAGACAATAGATTCCTCTGGTACAGGAAAGTATTCTCTCAGAGATGGATCATATACAGTTTCCTACGGCACGGTAGCTTCAAATGAGCCTTCTTGGTCTATCCTGCACCTCAACGGTGGTGAAGGTGGCTCCAAAGTGACCAGTGGTAGACCTTAAATCCTACGCGAACGACGAAGTTGTTGATCTTCCACCTTGTGAAATGATCAATTGACACTATAAGGTTTAGCTAGCGTGAAACAAAGAGAACACACTAAAATTTCCTAAAGGAAAATAAAGCAAACAACTAACTAGTAGGAAGAACAATTATGCCAATCTACACTAGAGCAACTTACCGGTGCAAGTGTAACTCGAACACGGAAACACCCTCTGGGTATACTCTGCAAAGCGTGATCCGATGTCTATCCTAGGTACCATGGTATACCCCCACAGTCACCCGTGTAAGTCCCTAAAAAATAGGCAACTATGTTTCTAGCTTGCAGTCAGTCACCAGGCGGGTATAGTCCACAGTTGGGCTAATCATAATGATTAGGATAACAAAGTCTGAAGCCTTTCAAGGGTACTGAAGGAAAATGATCTGGAAGACAACTAAAGATCTCGAATGGATTCAAGGTCCACGAGGCTCCATAGTTAAATGTAAGCAGTGTGATTCCCAAGAACGACCCTCAATATACAATCCCAACTACACTTGGTCCCACTTTGGAGGGGTTATCTCCTCTACCTTTCCTTACATGACCTCTTGTTTAGCCCCTGTGTTAGAGGGGGGTCCCGTTTGACTTTTACGATAATGGACTCTTGACACTCCCTATTGCAGACTTCAATGTGTGTTTAGATGGCCTTGAAGAGTTTCCTCTCCACACCTAATTCAAGGCCCTAGAGCCTAGACGAGTTGGTGAACCCTACAAACATAAAGTCTAATTGATTTTAAGTTTAAAGCGTTGATTTTGATTGGCTTGATTTACTCAAAGGATACGAACGTGCAACTTGTGGTGTTTGGAAGAGACAAAAGAGAAGAAAGACTTTAGAGAATAAATGAAAAATCAAACTAGATACTTCAAATGAAAGAAATGACTTTTAAATATTTGTCAATGCAAACTTCTCAAAAAATTATTTCAATATCCTATAACCAAAAGTTTCCTAAAAGAGATTTTCATTTTAGAATGAAAAATTACTAGACTTCCAGGAAAACAATTAAGAAGGAACTTTGAAAAAGATCTCTTTTCTTTAGTAAAAAGACAACCTACGCTACCATTACCAAACTAAATGCATAACCAAATGAAATCTTTTTTCCATTTTTTTGAAATGCATAAACAATAAAAATAGAAGTAAAAGATTATTTTTGTTTTTCAAAGCATAAACTAGATAAAGAGAAGATAAAAGTCAAGACTCGTACAGAGCCTAAACCACTACCTGAATGTAGGGATTCCCAAGAATCTAGAGGAGGATATAATGCTTGTAGGCCAACTCTAAACCTATAAAGAAAACAAAATAAGATGAAGAAACAAGTTAAAATTGAATCTTTAACCCAAGCAAAGACCACTAACAGAGACCCTGTGAAGTTTAAAAAAGTTTGAGAAGCACAAAGCTTCTGTCAGGAAAGAGGGAACCTATTTTTTTTTAAACCTTCAAACACACAAAGACGTGGGATGTGCAATGTGCAACCTCTGTTTGTATGCAGGCTGTATATTATGCAGACTGTGTATGTATGCGAGCTGAGTAGAAGAAGGGTGCGTACACCTATGCAAATTTTCAAAAAGAAAAAGGGCTTGGAAAACTCACTGGGCAGGGAATACTGGAAGGAACCTAGGAGGTGACCAGAGACCCTAAACTGACTCGGTAAACCTAAAATCTCGAAAAGAAACTGAAAATACCAATTTGAACCAAAATCTCCCACTAAGACCCTAGAGAGACTCCCCAATGGAGTCGCCAATTCTGCTAGCAGGAAAAATCTCCCTATTACTCTATTGGATCGAGGTACAGGTAGAGCACTGACTTCCCATAAAATATGGTTCTATTCCTAAGCTACCCCAAAACTATCTAAACTTAAACGATAAGAGAGAGGAAAGTAGTTTTACCTTAGGTCCTTTTGACTAGTGTAGACCTCTTTCGTCTTTGTAGCTTCATGGATCGTTGGTCTCCTCCCAAATCTGACCTACAAAAACTTAGGAAAACTTAGGATTGATTTTAAACACTTTCCACAATAGAACAATGATTATGCAAAGAACCAAGTAAATGTGCATTGAACGACTTGATGTATGTCGTTATTTCTTCAAAATAGCTTATGTAAACCAAACTCAAGTAACATTTTTGTCAATATATTGATGCTAAAGAATATGTTGTTCTTCACTGCTGGAAATAAATCTTGTGGGCACTTATATAAATGTCAAAGAACATTAAAATTTCCATATTGAGAAACAACATAATGGATTTATCAAGTCTAGCACAAATGGAATGATAATAGAAACACAATGCAAGTTTACTATAACAATCAACATGTGTCATTCATGTGTCATTCACTAATTGATGTCTTCCAATTCAAACATCATGAAATGTATGAAGGCTACGATCTACTTGATGATTAGTTTCCTCGTCCCTCGACAAGCCAATGTGGATTCCTGTGAGGAAGACATGAATGGAAATTTGTACATCCTGGGCATGGGTGAATTCCCACAGAAACAAACTGACATCAAGCAGTCAAAATCAATGTGCATGATACATGCCCCAATGTGAGGTTTACTTTGATATTGGTCACTCAAATTGATTTTGTAAAATTTGTATAGTAAACATTGTTTGGAAAAAAGACTAGTCCATATTGTAAAAAGTATCAATATGGACTAGTCCATATTGTAGTACTCTTAATGACATGATTTTTAAATTTTATTGTATTAAAAATAGTCAATTGTCTTCATAGCTCTTTTGATCAGAGATATTTATTTGCTCAATTTTCTCATATGTTCATTTGATGATATTTTATTTTTAATTGAAAATAATTTTGTATTTTCATAAAAACAATATATTATATATGTTTATTCTAACAAGTAGGTCTACAGTTGGCAAGCCTTAAGCCTTTTTTCCAACCAAACACCTCACACTTAGGTCCACTTGCTTGAATATAGTAGGGAACAAAGAAGCACAAAAAGGAAATATATGGATTAAGTTTGTGGAAGATTTCTGCATGTTTGTTTCCTTCCTTGCACTATTCTTAATGACATGTTATTTTGATCACAAATATTTTTCTCACGTGGTCATTTGATGATATTTTATTTTTAATTGAAAATAGTTTTGTATTTTCATAAAAACAAAAACAATATGTTGCATGTCTATTCTAACAAGTAGGTCTGCAGTTGGAAAGCCTTAGGCCTTCTTGCCAACCAAACACCTCACACTTAAGTCCACTTTCTTGGATATAGTATAGAACAAAGAAGCACAAAATGAAATATATGGATTAAGTTTGTTGAAGATTTATGCATGTTTGTTTCATTCCTTGTTTGCCAGTTTTTACAATAATTGTTGCAGTACTTCAATTATTTTTTTCATAGCTAAATCTGTCACTGGCTTAGTTGGATCTACTGTTGTTACAGTTACATCTATTGTTTTTATCATAATGCTGCTATTATTTCAAGCAGGTTTTGTCTATACTAGAGATCAGCTCGTTGTTACAGAGAAATCAGTTTGTTGTTGATAGACTTAGTTGATGGTGTGTTCACATAGCAAATCACTTTCTAGCTACCGTTAGATTTTTTTCCTTTTACTTACAATGGTCAGAAAACATCCACAGTTTTATTATAAATCTGGCATCTCTATGAATATGAAAATGTGCAAGTTGTTATATGCCATGGTTATTTTAATTTTGTCTGAATTTTTTGTTTTTTTATAACATTCACTTTTTCGATATAGTTAGAAAATGTCCAATGCCGAAATTGACTAAATGATGTACATAAGTTCTATAGCACTTATTAGAAAACTTGTACTGTAGCTACTTAAAATATTGTGGGAAAACAATGTTTTTATGGAACTTGTCGAAAACATAATATTTTGTGAATACCTTATGAGTTGGGCCTGGCTTTTACAGTGATATTGATTCGCATGTTAGCACAGTCCTTGGGTATATAAAGTTTTTCTCATAACAACCAACACTTCCCTTAAGACTGGCTTGAAGATAAAGAAGGCAAAGGTGGGACATTCATGAATTTGACCAAGTAAAGATTACATTCCATCATGATTCCCCTTTAATGTTCACTTAGGAAATATGTGGTAAAAAAAAGGCCAAATAGGTTGCTTACATATGGTAACAGTTTGTGCTTCACTTTCACAATTTTGATATTTGTGCACTAGATTGCACTGCTTAGAGAAGCTAACGTTACCACAATTGTTTATGTTCTTTTGGTGAATTTGGTTACCCTTTTGGATATTGTAGCACGAATGTGGTATGGTTGTGTAATTGCAATGACTGAATTGCCTTATTTTCTCTGCGAATTGAGATTGCTTGCAATTGCAACCTCCATCTTAGGCGGTTATGGTAGAAAACAAATTGGAATTGTGGTTGTTCTCTTGTTAAGATGTTGTTGATTACCAACCTTTCAGTTTTTAATTTGAATCATCTTCTCCTCTTCGAATTTTTGAGCTTCTCAACTCGTTCCTTGAGCAGGTGTAGTTTTCGAAACATAAATAGTAGATACACCAATGACATTTATAGCATTTTGAAATTCTTTGGGTTTGTTAAGCAATCATTCCATCCATGATTCCATTTTTTTATTATCATAGAAGCAAAAATGAATGTTTCTTTTCACCCTTTCAAGACTTATTTGATTAGAACTACATGCAACTTGTGTGACAACCACTCATTACAAAGAGATGATTTTTTTTACACTTGTTGAAATATATTTATGTACCCATTGCTTATCTCCTTTATCATTTTCACTTGAATTTATCTCAATTTTTACACTTGTTGAAATACATGAACATGAAAATGATAGTATTTTTTTTTCCAATTCATTTCTTTGTACATTTTTATTGGATATGTCTTATATGAAGTTGTTATATGAAGTTGTTTTATAAGTAGTGTTACATGGGTGAACCCTTTCTTTGTACATTTTTATTGCATATGTAATATTTGAAGTTGTTTTATAAGTGGTGTTATATAGGTGAACTCAATTTTGAGGTGGCAGATTGGATACAAACTGAAAGGTTGGACTACATTTTTTATGTAGCCCAAACAGATTTGCAAATAGAAGTTTAACAAGATAATAAGATCATACTAGTTAAAGGAAATCAACAGATGTGTAGCTCACATCGTCATTCCTTTAATCAACAGATGTGTAGCTCACATCGTCATTTTTTAGAACATAGGTATTGCATTAAATGTTTTATTGGTGAATTTCAAATATCATAAAAATGAAGGTAAAAAATAAATTTACATTTTAATCTTTTGTCATGTGATGTATATACGGTCATTGGAGCCATAAAAGAAACTAGAGGTGTTTTTAAATTAGCAGAGATTAAGCCTCTCAATTGTGGTGATCCAATGTGTAATCACCCTAAAAACATTCCTAGATAGAGGATAGGACAATACTATGATTAATGATTTCATTGCATATTTATTGTTGTCATAAGTGGATGCATGTGCCAAAGACATCGACGATGGATTTCTACATGAGGAATTTAGTTGCAACATTTATGATGAAAGTTTCTAAGAGTCTTTATCAATTGCCCTCTTTCCAAGTTTGCATGTGATAAAGAGTTAGACAATCAGTCTCTCATTCCAATCCCTCCTATACCTATGGAGAGACTCTAAATAGTAAAAGGGGACATTCAAAGGTCGAGCTTTGCTGACCTTTTACTTGCTATAGAGATACATATTAAATGCTTTTAAGACACCAGTCAAATGAGATTTGAATATTGGTTGCATTTTTTTGAGATAGCAATAGTTTGTTGTTTGCATAATGTTGGAAAGTATTTTGGGTTTAACTTATAAGTTTTTTTTATTTGCTATCTATGGTGCAACGTCCACAGGCAAGTGAGGAAGTTGGCTCGGATTTGTGGGAATGTTGGGGACGGTACAAATAGATGTAATGGATTTGTTGAAGTTCACATTTTGGCATCCAAGTGAAGGGACAAAGTTTAGGTGAGTTTGGGACATAACGGTACTTTCAGGGTTGCAATGAGATGATTTGTAACACCCCATTGTTCTCGCTATGTTTTGTTTCCATTTGCATCCATGGATCTGCCTCATTATGATAGTGGTAAGGCTATCAATATTTATTTGGGAACCAATTCAACTTGTCTCTTAGATATTATGAGAAGAAATCCTTGGCATGAGTAAAATGTTGTCTTTTTCTATTAGTCAATTTATCTTTTGTAATTATGTAGGAAAATAAAAAATATGGGAAGAATGCAACTCATAACATAATCATCTCTATGCCCAGCCTGAGTATTTATTGTTCTTTTCCTTTTTATCATGAAAAAGTTGATTGCATGGTAGACGTAATGGGAAGGTTGATGGATGAGTCACTTCTTTTGTTGAAGTGGAAGAAAAACATAATAGTTGAAAAATAATGTTAACTTTGTGAAGTAAGGCCCCAAGGGTTAGCTCAAGAGGTCTTGAGATAGACATGAGATATCTCCCCTTGTGATCAATTGGGGAGGTCATGATTTCGACTCCATTGATCCCCTTGGGGTTAGGCCCCATAATTTGGGCCAATGGTTTACCTCGTTTACCATCCATGAATCATTGGGAAGTACTCAGAGGGTTTTCCGCAAGGATTTCCTTGGGCAAAAAAATCTTCACTCTGTGAAGTAATGATCTTAAGGGGGAAATGGTTTGGGAAATAAATCATTTCCCAGATTATTCATTTTTATTAAATAACAATGAAAGATATTGTGCATTTATGGATAATATATTATTGGGTGATATTGTAGCATGAGTCTTTGATAACTGCATAAAAACTTGAGGCCAAGTTTTGTTTCAAGGGGGGAAATATGTAATGCCCCTCCTTGGACACTTATGTTGCAACTAAGTATTAGTCATGTCAGGTGGATAAGACCTACATGACTTCTAGGTGGGGATTGAATAAATGAAGAAGACAGCTAAGGAAGCCAAATTAAATATTGTGAAGGATTAATGAAATCAATTTACTTTCATTGATATTATGTTGTTTTTATTCCACATCTACATGTATGTATTTTGACATGATTGCATTGACCTTAATGGTGTAGGACATTGATAACCCAAGGGGTACACAGATGGATATGGTTGTTTGCGAGAACTCCAAGTTGGGGATCAAACAGTAAATATCCATAGATGGTAATTGGTAGTATTAAGTACTTGATTATTTTGATGTGTGCATGATATCGATCTACGTGATGTGTGTGATTATTGCATCTACAGGATACAGGGAAAGCCTTGCCAACTTGCCAACAGATGGGTGTGGACCATAACTAGTTAATCCTTAATGGAGGTGTGGAGTCTTGATTGAGGCATGGAGTCTCAATAGAGGTGTGGAGTCTTGATTGAGGTGTGGAGTCTCAATAGAGGTGTGGAGTCTCTACTTGAAAAATATATGGTTTAATATGATTGGGGGGAATACAATAAGGTGGGTTGTCCCTACTCCCTAGAGACTAATTCTTCCAGATGCCAATTAAGCTAAGGTAAAATTTAAAGACCCCATAATTGATTTAATACATAAAGTAATTACCCACTTTTAGGAGGGCTCTTCAAAATATTATTATTTTATCTAAAAAAGAGAATTACTATTTAAGAAAAAAATGATTAATTAATAAAAGTGGGGGGAAGGGTGATGAATAATCAGGAATTTAGAAAAATGAATAAATAAGAATAATGATATTTTTTCATGGAGGGGGTGTGGTGGCTAGCCTCACTAGGTCTTTAAATAGTTGGGGAAAGCCATGGTTTTTTTTAGGGGGGACCTAAAGAGTACAAAAATGATGCAAATATTCTAATATCATGGGAAAACTTAATGGGATGGTAAATGGGATCTGGAAGGAAGCCATATTGACCAATTTGGATGTTTTCCAATGGATGGTAAAATCCAAGTTGTCTATATTCCACATATAACACTGGTTTTGATCCCACACAGCTTGGGGGTATCAACGAAAGAAGTTTTCCCTGAGTATGGATGGGAGGAAACCGGTTGGCACAAAGAGAGTTGGAAATGGAAAGGGAATTGAAGTTTGTGGATGGATGATTGCTAAAATTGAGGAGACCACCTACCAATCAGATATAAATTCATCAGTATTCATATTGTAATGTATTTCTTAATTTGTGTTGTGTACATATTTGGCTAGATTTTCATTTATGGTGTTGTTAACCTAGTGTTGGTATGTGAAATTCATTTATATTATGATATGTTGCTTCAAACAAGTATGAGGCATGGGCCTGAAAGAATGTTGGAAACTCTAATGCATAATGTCAAGAATTCCAAGATTAGGAATTTACTTCCACCTAAAGGGGAAATCCATTTGGTATCTTGTTATATATACTTGATATTCAACAGAAAATAGGCAATTTCTCCCCTGTAAAATCCATTTTCTCTTTTGTTTCCTTCATTTGGTTTAAATTGATGTGTTAATGGGAAATTTTTGACAAGTTTATAATTCTACGAGTTTGAATCTCCTTGTTATGTTTGATTTTTTTTATGGATGTAATGTTGGGACATTACAAGGGGTCCCATTCTTTTATCAATGTACATGTTCCATATTTGAGAAGAGCATATAGGAGTGGGATTTGAGATAATAGCAAAGGAGGAAAATGATTTTGTTGTAGCCATTCAGGCCACATTGTCAAAGGAAACTCCATAGTGAGTTCCTCTTTCTTGTATTTTCATTTTTCTAACTGAAGAAAAGAGAGTGAAGCACAAGCCTCACCTTCTAGCTAGGTTTTCTCCCATATCAGTTTCCCAATTTACATCTTTTGTTCATTTTCTTATTCTTTCATTTTTCGTATTTTAGTTATTTTCATAAATTAGAACATTAAGTTAGTAATAATAAATCTGGGATCTAAGGAAATAGATTGAATAATAAAATATTTTAGAATATTGCAAGATCTATTGTGACAAACTATTCTAGTGGAGTATCCATGAAAATTTACAGATCATATTGTTATACCATGGTTAGATGATGTGTATTGTCTTCATAGTTAGCACCATCATATCTTGTGTGTAGTCTTGCATATAACACATGTGATGTTTCAAGATGTTGTATAGAATTACTCACACTTGTGATTGACCCTTAGCACATTTTTTGAGAGGGATACCCATCAACTAATGGTTTCCCTAAGTATTATTGGTTAATTATTTCTCTGGAATTTGGTGATTTAAATATTGGCATATTCACTCTATTTCATGCTTATTATCATGGAGTATTACTCTTTGGCACATATTTTTATGGTGATATAACATAATCTCCTAGTGGTGTGAACACTCTTGAGGATATTTTCTATATGGTGGTGAGGTGGCACCCTTATATTGGTTTCTTACTTGAGGGAGTAGAGTGCTCCCATTAATTCGAAATCTTTTGCACATCTTTAGAGGTGTGGAAACCTCTATCATATTTTTCTAGGTCACTCCATTTGTGCACCCATGGTCTTATAAATAAATGGATGGTTTTGGTTGATGGTTTCTCCATACAACACATGGTTTTAGATATATTATTCTTATTTTGGTGAGGATGTATCATGTTTCATGCATTCCTAGGAAAAATTGAGGATTTACGGTGTTGGTTTATGGACCTCTAACCATTGTGGCAGAATTCTCAAGGGTGCACTCTATTTGGGGTTTGTTGTATTCTTTTTTTTAGGGGAGGTTACAACTACTCTTGCACATCTTTAAGGGGCCACTTATCTCGTTGATTATTTTATATCCTTAGATAGTTTTGACATATTGACTTTTCCACTCTCCTGGTAGAGTGCTCCCTTTTATAGACCTATTGCATATGTTTATATGGATTACTATTTATGGCATTTTTTTTAGCCTTGGAGGTAGTGCCTAACAACTTTGTGCACATTTATTGAGGTACTTCCACTTCTTTGGTGGTTACTTCATGTTGACTTTTCCACTCTCCTAGTGGATCCATTATTTGATTTCTTTAACACACTTGTGGAGGTATTGGTGGTTATGTTGACTCATTCTAGCATGAACATCTTGGATGTTTTGATATATTTGGATGTGGCTTATCATCATTCTAGAGGAGAACACCCTTTAGGATTATTTTATTATTTTTTTGGAGATTCTATGGAGGACACACCATTGAAAAATTTTATTTGCATTCTTAGGTTAGATCTAAGATTTTAGAATGGATAATACTATTTTATTATTGAGGAGGCTTGAGCTTAAAGTTTAATTTAATAGAGGCTCATATAAATTGCAATGGTTATTGAAAATGCTCATAAATTTGGATACATATTTCCAAACCTTTGAATGCCTAATGGAAATTGATGGTGCATGCTTGTTGGTGTTACGTTATTTACTTGGATTCTTATTTATTGAATGTTGCTATTAATTCTATGAATGTTAAATCTTGTTCATGATTTGTAATTTTTCATGGATAGTACACTGGAATAGTTCATCACAACATATCTTGTGATATTCT
>SNQJ01S0032334.1:27290-38540 GCA_010110895.2 Picea sitchensis
CAATGAGACAACTTCTTGTTGAAGTTTCCCACAATCTTCTTCTTTCTTCTTCATTTGGACATTCCTTACTTCTCCTATTCTTCTTTCTTCTTTGAGTAGAGTTTTCAAGGAAATGGTTTATTCTCTTAGTTTCTCAAAGTCTTATAATTGTTTCTTCAAGATTACAACTGTCTTTTCACAACTACCCAATTCACTTCTTAATTTTCTTTGTGTGTCTTTGATCTTTCTATTTTCAATCTCAACATGCTTCAATTTTTTAAGATTCTCATCTTTTGTTGAATACTTTTTTCTTCATGATTTTATTCTTATTCATTGGAATTTTCTTCTTCAATGTTATTTCTTTCAATCCTTGGATGAGGAAATTCAAATTCAATATGACCTACTCCTTCACAATTAAAGCAAAAGAACTGACCTCTATTTTATTCTTTTAAATCTAAGATGTTGTAATTTGCTTCAACTTCTTCTTCTTCTTCTTTTGCGTCTTCCCTTACATAAAGGTTGTGTATCTTGTCCCAAATCTCTTTTGATGATGCACATGATCCCACCTTGGATTTCACTAAATCTGTCAATCCATCCAAGATGGTATCTATTGTCAATTTGTTGCTCCTTTTTGCTTCCTTCTGAGTTGCAGTCTTTGGTTTCTTCAAAGCATTGTATCCTGAAGCAACTAAGAACCAAACATCTACCCAAGAGATTTCAAGTAAGTTTCCATTCGATTACTCCAGTATTCAAAATTGTTTCCATCAAATGGTGGAATCACATTTGGAATTTTGTCTTCCATTTCTTCTTAGGATCTTCCTTCCAGTGGTTAAAATGTACTGAAGGTAACCTGCTCTAATACGAATTGGTGATACTGAGAGGGGGGTGAATCAGTATCAAGTACAATTTAAAAACATTTTAAACTTATACTTAAACCATTCAACTATATCCAATGAGAAATGAACAATAGTATAAGAGTTACACCAATACACCATAATACACCATGCACAATATATGAGAAATAATCAATAGTTATTGTTCAAGGGAAGTAATGACCTCCAAAGGTAGCTACAACTTCCAAAAGTAAAAGGAGGGATAAACCTCCAAGAGGAATATACAATCCTCCAATATCAAGAGAGAGTTGAACTCTCCATACTTTCCCCTTCCTTCCACCCAATAATAAATGAGAGATAATAAAACTTTACATTAATTCATCACCATCAACCAAACATCACATAGAACCTGATAATGCTTCCTGAGATTTCTTCTATTTCTGCAATTCTTCAATTATTGGAGTACTTTGATTCTATAAATAATATTACTCAATGTATTCTCTGAAACTCCTCCAATTTTCACTTCTTGAATCCTCCCCAACAAGAGGTTATAGAAAGAATGGTAGACTTTATTTAATTCTCATCTATTTAGGAGAGTGAACTTGCACATAATGCCCTACGCTCAATAATTAACATCTGATTCTACAACTGGCACACACAAAACTAAAGTTCGTACTCTTTCCAATGAAATTTTACCCACTTCATTTGGATTCTCGATGAGGAAGTTATGACTTTTTTACCCGGAACACCTGTTCATTGACTAGCTTCAGGACTGCTCACAAACCCTATCTTCCACAGAGTGTATCTCCATCATTGTAGTGAATCAAGAGCTGAAATTTTTACTAATGGTACCTTGATATGTATTCTCAATACCATAGACATTTCACCATCCGAATCATTATAGAAAAAACGTTATAGAAAAAATGGTAAGATTACCCGAAAATAACATACCTTAGAAGACATCACCAAAAGACTTCATCCTCCCTTGAAATCTAGCCTTCTTTACTTCTTATTTCCTCTAAAATTCAACTTGTAGAAAAATGAATGTATAATAATGTTTATTTATACCATTTATGTCGCTTCATTTTAACATTAGGGTGGACCTGGCACTTTCTTATTTTGTAATTATTTTCTTTAATTATCTTCAGGGCCTACATGTACTTCCTTCTTCAATTCACTTTGTCATCTTCAAAAATTCATTTCTCCTCAACCATGAGGATCCACGTGATGTGCCACATGCCACCGAAAACAACATGATGTATATTATCCATTCATAGGTCTTGTATATGCATGTGCATTATCCTTCATGTCTAAATACATTTATCATTCTTGTAGTCCAAAACCCATGACTAGGGTTGACATCAATGACAACAGCCAATCTTCCAACACAAATGATAGAAATCCTACAATTGTGTTACAACTAAAAATACAATAGGTTAATGATTTAAAATATTCACAATCATTCATATTATTTTTCATTAAATATGTTTCATTAAATATGTTTCATTAAATCTACATCATGTCTATTTTCTATAGCTAAGTAGAAACTTTGTTTCTGTAGCTAAATAGTAAAAAAAAAACTTTTTGCATAAGTAACCACTTATAGATAGATTAGAAGTTGATAACTACATATATTTTGCATGCAATTAATTATTTTAAAAACCCCAATTTAATGATTTAATGTAGTAGTTTTCACTTAATTGAATCGACTAAAATTTTCGGTTTCATTTCCATGGAAGTTAAAAAAGGAGTTAGCTTTTCTTTTTTAGCATTTTAAATGAATATAGGAATGAATGCATGGGAATAAAGATAACAAGATGAGAGATAATAAAATGKTCATTCACTATAAGTATAGTTGTAGTGAGTGTCTCCTCAACCATTTAAATTATGTTGAGTAGAATGCATGAATATACATCGGATCCTAGAGGTAGATTCAGTAGCAGTAGCAAGAAACCCAYCACCAATTCACCCACTTTATCACATGGTACTGTAACAACCATACCATCAACTAACCCATATGCAGGTAGAGATACAAGAGGAGGATGATTTAGAAGGATTGAACGCACAAACAAAAGGCAAAGAAAAATTTGGAGAAGGAAGCTCCAAATCAGAGAAAGTTCCACCAATCTCACAAGAAATTATTATACTCTCATCCAATCCTCAGGAGGAAGAATTAATTAGTGGTTAGCCTAAAATTACGCTTTTATGAAATCCTATTAAGGAACCATAATTCTTTGCCTCATGAAAGGAGTATGTACATCTCAGAAAAGGAAACATGTTTGAAACATTTGGTGGTTGACAAGATGGAGAGAAAAGAGGACTTGGATATGGAGAGGAAAAAAGGAAAGAAAGACAAGAAAGGCTAGATGGTATAAGAAAATTTAATGTTGAGGATAAATTTGGGTTTCCAATTTTGTACCAATAGTCATAGCTCAAATGAATAACATACCACCTTCAAAATTTCCCAGCTTTCATGGTATGATAATTGAATAACCCCAAAAAATATCTTTTTGAATTTGATGTGTTATGTCGGAGTTATGATTATTATTCTCACACTCAAAAATTGAAGTTGTTTCCAACCACCCTTAAGGATGCTTCTTTACGTTGGTTTATGGGTTTGGGAAATAATACTATTAAAACATGGGATGAGCTAAGGAAATTTGTTCTTGCCAAATATCATGATTATTGTACAAAACAAGGAATGATAGATAAATTTTTTAAATTACACAAAAGGAATATGAGAGACTTCGAGACTACCTAGAAATGATTCATTATACTAGTAAAAGAGAAAGCCAAAACCATGTACATTTGGATACTCTTAAAGTCATTTTACTTCATGGAACTAGAGATGTATGGATTGATGTGCTAAATTTAATTGGTAAAGGAGACATTTCTCACCTAACCTATCCAAAAATCGATGACTTATGTACACACATCTCTTGAGGAAAGTCTAAATACAGTAAGGGGACCATGGATTCTATCTATAGATCCAACAAATAATCCATTGATGGGGTATGTAGATTAGAGATTGAAAATTTATTGGGAAATTTTAAAACATATATTCTTAGTACTCTTGGTTCTCAATTAGACACACTCAAAATTAAGTAAGAGAAAGAGGTAGAGATTGTGGCTTTAAATATTTATTGTCCAAAATGTAGAAAATCATATGCTTTAAAATAATGCCCTTTAGATAATATTGAACTTTGTGGTATATGTGCAAAGAATGATGGTACAAAAAACATCCCATATCTAGTAGAGCTCAAGGTTGTATGGCAAGTAAATCATGAAGATACAAATAAATTGTGTTTTATGGCATAGAAAATACCTTGGCATCCAAGGAATTAAGGTATATATCATTATCTCTCTCATCAATTCAATTGTTATTATCCAAATCAACAATACCCACAACAGAATTGGACCTTTCCCATGGATTGGAAAGCATGGCCACAATACCAAGTACAAAACCAACCTTGGAAACAAGGTTGGTTAGGACCTACCTATGGATCCATGCCTACTCATACTAATTTTATGCAACAAAAATACACCCAATACCCTTTGTAAAACCATCTTCCCCCACAAATACAACAACCATACCCTAATAATCCATAATATCCACAAGTTTCAAAACCTTGACAACTTTAATTACCATCAAATCAACCTCCAATACCTACCAAACTACCTACACAACCCATTTCTAACCCCAATAATAAAGTATCTCAACCCTCTTACAATGATGAGCTACACATTTTTCCTACTTATATGATTACTCTTCTTAATCTAAATTAAATTCATCTTAGATTAGGAAAATCACTCTAGCACGATTCCCCTACTATTACTGAAGAACCAATGGAGGAGGAAACCCCTAATCAAACGAACAATAATGATAGGTCTAATGCAATAAAACAAACTTGGTCATCTTTAATAAATCAAACCCAACAATATAGTACTCCACCTTTCCTAGAAAGGTTGGCATTAGAAAAGAAAATAAAACAATATGTATATCATTTATTAGATTATTTAAAGAATGTTTTTATAAAAATGCCATCACCACAAGAAATTAAGACATTTTGATTTATGCTAACACATTAAGGGATTTATTTTTAAATAAATCATGAAGGAAAAAGAAATACCCACAAAAAATGAAATTATTGGTAAATTGGTAGACCTAATGTTAGGTAAAATATATATGAAAAAATATGTTGATCATGATAGTCCCATTATACATATTCATATCAATATTGTTGAAATTGAAAACACATTAATATATTTAGGAGAAACAATAAGTTTGATGAAAAAAGGTACCATGGATGAAATACAATGTTCTAATCTTCATAGTACACCCATAGTTTTACAACTAGCTAATGGACCAACAACAAAACTAGAAGGTGTATTAGAGGATACAATACTCTCCTTATATTATTGGGAGTTCCATGTATATTTAATGTTTTTATAGTCGAAATATAACTTGGGTGGTCATCCATTAATATTAGGGAGACCATAGATCAAGGGAAATGACAATTGCACATGAGGATTCAGTTAATAAATTCACATTATATCCACCTACTAAAGATTTAATTGAATCATAATTTACACAATGTTTCCATGATACAATTGATGATGAGGAATTAGCACAACCTATTTTAACTATTTACCAAGTTATGAATATGAAAAATTATATCAAGGAAAACCATGTCATTAATGCTATCAATAATTATGATTTCACAACATACTTTTGATCATATCTTCGATAATTGTTTTCAAGAAAATTGTACTATGGACACTGTATTAACAAATTATGGTTCAAAGTATTGTGTTAATTGAATATGATAATCAAGTAGTACTGATGTTGAAATTCAGCAAGGAAAAACCATAAATATAAATTCTAAAATTGAAGAATTTCAAAAAGAGAAATTAGTCAAGAAGATATTGAAACATTATGGTGCATTCACACGAGAATATGATAACATGCATGGAATACATAATAATACATGCATTCATAATATTTATATATAGGATAATTCCATGCCAATCAAACACTCCCACACATGAATGGACCCACTCTTGAAATAAATTGTAAAAGATGAACTACAAAAACTACTAAATGTTAATTTCATATATCCAAATTTTGATAGTCAATGGGTATCTCCTTTAGTGATTGTTCCTAATAAAAATGTAAAATGGAGTTTTTTCATAGATTAAATGGAATTAAATAAAGAAACAATGAAACATTATTTTCCCCTACCATTTATAGATCATATTTTAGATACATTAGTAGGAGAACAATAATTTCATTTTTTGGATGGGTTTAGTGGTTACAACCAAATTTATATTTCTCCAGAGGATCAGGATAAATCAACATTCACATTTCCGTAGGGGAAGTATGCCTATAGATTACTAATTTTCAAGTTGTGTAACGCACCAACTAGTTTTCAATGTGTTGTTCTAGGTATCTTTTATGACTTGATCCATGACTGCATAGAAGTATATATGGATGATTTGACTGTTTATGAAAATACATTTGAGGAAGCATTAGAAAGTTTAGAAAAAAAATTAATTATATTTCAGAGTGTAATTTGTCATTAAGTCATGAAAAATTCCATCTATTGTTGACTCGAGGAATTTATTTGGATCATTGTGTATCATCTGTAGGAATAAAAGTGGATCTAGCAAACATAGAATTCATTTCCAAGATTTCAGTATCGAAGACCCAAAAATATTTCAAGTGTTTGTTAGGATGCGTTGGTTAATATAGGTAATTTATTGAATAGTTAACAAAAATTGCATCTCCATTATTTAAAATGCTCGCTAAATATAATGCATATTTTTGAAATATCCCTTGCCAAACTTCTTTTGAAACTTTGAAAGAAAAAAATTGCTTAGTGTCATTGTTTCATGGAAACCTACACAGAAGATCTAGCTAAAGCATGCACAGACAAAGCTTATCAATAAAAGGAAGAGAGATATAATATGGAAGAATGAGAAAATATATTCACACTACTCCAATGAGCTAATGATTGATACATAGATCATGATCAATATGATACAATGAATGAGTGGAATACACTCATATATAGGGAAAAAAATTCCATATTTAAGAAAAGCAATCAAGCAGTTAGTTTTCCTTAGGAATGCATGCATGTATAATAGTGATGGTAAAAATAGAACTATCCAGTTAACTCCCACTGAGATAGTGTGTCGAAAATAGAAATTTCTCCAAACCCTGAACATCACTATGGAGTAAAAAATGAGTCCCGACTACTAGGCCATTTTAGGTACTTGTGTACAATGCAACTAAAGAAAAATGAATAAACGTGAGGTAAGAGGGAAAACCACGTGGGCAAAAAACCCCCCCTCAAAATATAATGTATCAAAAGTATAAAATAGCAGTTGCTAGGAACCTGTGTTCTTCACTGCTAGATGATCCTGCAAAGTCTAAAACTTCTGCTCATTGAAACTCTTTGTGAAGATGTAGAAATATTTATGAATATGATGAAGTGCTTTGGAAACCTCTATAGCCTTATACCTCTTGATCCTGTGGACCCATATTCACATGAAAATATTCCTTTTTGGTGGAAGTGGAACCAAATGTGAAGTGTGATTCTTTAGGAGTGAGTCATACTCCTTCAGAATGTTTGCTTGCCATAATGGATTTCCCACAACCTTATTGTACGTCTGTGGATTAGTAGATTGAACCATATAGAAATGCATGGGAATCGCAAGTTCTGAAGATGGACATACATGAGAAGGCTCATCGTGCTGAGATCAAGTCCTCCTCGAATCCAATGGATTCCCTGCAAGGAATCCTACTTCCTGAAGTGTGGTCTGTGCCTTCTTGGGCATCTGCTGGAGCTTCGACATTCACTTCATATCTAGATGTACTACCTTATTATTTCCATGTATAGAATCTTAGTGTATGGAATCATCTCTGATGTCTGAAACTGATGGGCAAACAAGAATATATGCATTTTTCACTGGAGGTGCATGAAAAATACTCTCCTTATGTGTAATTACAATAGAGGAGTCATCATCAGAAAACTTAGTGAATTTATACAACCTTGACTTGTGATCTACCTCACCAATTGCAATGATGGAATTGCCATGCATGTCAATTAATGAAACTGAATATGATGTAAATTAAACCTTTTTACCTTTATGAGTGATCTGATAAACTGAGAGGAGATTAATAGAAAGTTTTGGAACATGTAGAACATTCTCAAAATTTCCATTGTGGAGTTCCACTCTCCCTTCTCCTACTACTGCTACTAGAGTATCATCCCCCATGAGAATAGGGGGTCTTGAGAATGGACTCAACGAAGAGAAAACTTCTTCTTTCGCTACCATATGATAGGATGCACCAAAATATATAATCCATGAATTGGATGAGGAATTAATTGCAACCAGAGCATGATGATTACCTTTCTTATGAGAAGGATCTTCCTCCTTCTACTTCTTGACTCCCTCTAGAATGAATTTTCCAAGGTTTTTCTACTGAAGTGTATGTGCCATAAGATCAATATGTTTCTTCATGCATGGAGATTCTTCATGATTATGTTTATTGCAGTAAGTGCATTGCTTTCCCTCCTTCTTTTTCTTGGAATCTAAAGAGCCTTTGAAACTTGAAGAATCATTAAATGGTTTGGAATATCCCTCCTTCTTGTTATGTTTGGATGACTCTTTTCCATCATGCATGGTAAGTGCATGTTCTTTGGGATATTTCATGAGGCTCATATGTATGAGTTTTTTCTACTCTTGTGTAAGAGACTCAATGAATTGAGCCAATGTAGGAATTTTCTAGTTTGTTACAAAAAGACATCCGCCAGAATGGAAATTCGAGACATATACAACGTATTTTGGTCCTAGATTGGCCAAGATTATTATAATAAGTTGTTTCTCTTGTGTAGAATTTTCAATACCACATTTATCCAATCTTAAAATCAAAGATTTAAGTTTATTAAATAATTCTTGCATATTATCAAAACTTTTAGGGTCTAAGGTATTCAACTCTACCTTAAGCATATGACCTCACATCTCATCCTGCTTTCCAAACAGTCCTTCTAGGGTGGTCCAGATATCATTTGGAGTATTGCATGCAGAAAAATAAAACCATAAATCAATGGATTTTAACTCAAGAAGTAGTCATGTGGCCTCATCCTTACGGTTTTCCCATCTCATCTTCTCAATTGTTGATGTAGGTTTTTCTTTTGTTGCCATCGTCAAATTATACAGTCCTTTTCTTTTGAGTTGGAATGTCGCCTTGGGCTTCCAATCAAAATAATTGTATGGTTTGAGGATTACCACCAAGTTTGACTATATAATAGTTTTCATATCCATCTCTCCCATTTTTTCTAAGAACCCTTAAAAATTTACTCTCGATTTGCAAGTGAAAAATTCAGAAATCACAGCAGAAAGGGCACTTTAAGTGAAAATTCATATAAGTTTCAAGAGATGATATTGTGACTTACTTTCTGAGAAAACGGTGAGGAATATCTCCAAGTGGTTGAAAACCCACTTGCAAAATGGGTCGATTTACTTCTCACTCGGGCCGTTTCACCCAGAACTTATTATTTTGGGGAGAAATCACTGTAGAAAGTTACTTCCATGGATTCATATCAGTTTCAAGACTGAGGAGGCTATCTTGTGGGTTATCTTCTGAGAAAATGGTGAATAATCTCTCCAAACAGTTGAAACCCCACTTCCAAAATGGCTCAATTTACTTTCCATATGGGTCGTTTCCTTAAAAATGTAATATTTTTGGAGGAACAACTATTGAAAGGTACAACCACACATTTAGCTCATTGAAACTATGATTTTCCTTATTCTTTGGCTTGTCTGGATATCTCCAAGCATCATAGCTCTGATACCATGTCAGTGTTTCATGAAAAAATGCACAGGAGATCTAGATAAACAATCCACAAACAAATATTATCAAGAAAAGGATGATATATACAATATGGAAGAATGAGAAAATATATTGAAACTACTCCAATGAGCTGATGATTGATACATAGATCATGATCAATATGATACAATGAATGAGTGGAATACACTCATATATAGGGAAAAACATTCCATAATTAATAAAATTAATGAAGAAATTAGCTTTCCTTAGGAATTCATGCATGCATAATAGTGATGGTAAAAATAGAAAGTCTAAAAGAGAACTAGTCAGTTAACTCCCACTGAAGTAGTGTGTCGAAAATAGAAATTTGTTCAACAATTAGCTCCTTTTTTAAGAGTTCGAAATTGTTCTCTCCCTTTTCATATATCTACATATGCTTCAGATACAACATGAGGAGTACTGTTAGGAAAAAAATAAAATAAAATCTCTTATGCCATTTATTTTGTGAGTAAAAATATGAGACCCCCTGAATTGAATTATACATTTACAAAAAAAGAGTTCCTTGCAATAGTGCATGTCATCAATAAATTTAGGAACTATATTACAAGGTATGATATATTCATCCACAGTAACCATTCAACCATTAGATATTTAATTAAAAAAACAATTACTAATGGAATAATTACTAGGTGGCTTCTTCTGTTACAAGAATTTAATATCACTATATTAGATAGAACTGGGAAAGAGAATGTAGTTGCATATTTTATTTCCAGGATTCATAATGAAGGTGAATTATTTCTTGTTAACAATATTTTTTCTTATGAGAATCTCTTTGCAATATCTACTAAATATCCTTGGTTTGCAAATATCGCTAACTATTTGGCTACAGAAAAGTTACCTGAACACCATTCGCCAAAGGAGTTCAGTAGAAGATGATCAAACTTAGTGCCACATATTCATGGATTGGTGGAGAATGTTTCCATACTGGAACTAATATAATATTTTTTAGGTGTGTACGAGAGGATGAAGTTTTTGGAATATTTAATGCATTCCATGATGAACCATCTGGAAACAATTTTGCTAATAAAAGAAACACATACAAAGTCCCTCATCTAGGGTATTATTGGGATACTCTTTTTGGAGATGCCATGAAGTATGTTAGAAGCTACAATATTTGTCAGTGGAAGGCTCAATCAGACCATTGAGATTGGAAATATCGAATTTTGGAGGCACTTTGCACATACTAGACTACATGGAGGAATACAATCACACATACACCATATTATCTTGTATATGGTAAACACAGTTTTCTTCCTATTGACTTCCAAATCAATATTTTAAGAATAAAAACCAAGATAGGAATGGATCTCTCATAGGCCGAAAAAAATAGGATAAAACAACTCAATCAATTGAACACAATGTGACATGATGAAATTCATCACACTACTATCCTATAGAATAAAAGAATGAAATTGTAACATCCTGCTCTGGCGCACTGAGAAAACTTATTCTTTGAGGACACTTGCTCACAAGTGATCTGGACTTTTATGATGTTGAAACATTCATCCTTGATTATGATGCATTATGACATATGACATG
>SNQJ01S0032334.1:52869-67298 GCA_010110895.2 Picea sitchensis
GGTCATTGGTAATAAGGTATGATAATTAATTGATTTGCATTGTTTTTAGGGGTGTATTTGGCAACTTGTGAACTAATGAAAAATTATAGGGAATCTTGGATCGTTAATTGATGCTATTTGAGTTGTGGTTAATGCCTTGTCCTAATGATGGTTGGTTTTGGTCAGAGTCCGTTTGGGTTGGGGTTTCTGTAGTCGTCATGGTAATTATTTAATTATTGTTGTATGCGGTTGTAATCATTATTGCTTGGTCTGTTGGAGTCGGGCGGATGTAGACACCTCCATGTTCCTCAGAACAATCGCCAGCCCTGAGACCTTAAATGGTTAAAATTGATGGTAACCTAGGCTTGAGCGTTGCTTATGTGTCTTGGAGTTCCTAACCATTGCAGGGTAGGACGAGAAGGTGGTCAGTCTTACTTTTTGTCGTTGATCGTCGTTAAACACATGTTGTTACTGTGGTACATTGTATGTCGTCTTGCGGTGTTCATCTTGCTTGCGTCTTATTCGTTGTCGGGTTACTAGTTTCTGCCTCAGCAGTCGACCAGGAGCCTATCTGACCTTCTCTCTCTTCAGAGTAGAGGACTAAGATTAAACTCCCTTCTTTCCTGTGCAGAAATAGTAAAACCTACTATTATGGATTCTTCCTTATGTCTATGGTCATTAATGCTTGCAGTTACTTGTTGTGCGCCCTATGTCTTCTTGTTGTGATCATCGTGGTTGTGTCTTGTTAGTCGTCGGGTGGCGACGTAGGGTCAAGTGTGTCGGGTTCCTTGCTACATGCACGCACACACTTTAATAAAAAAGAAAAAACAAAACAAAAAATAAATAAATTTGCACCTGTTATCAGAGTTGTTGTTGTAAGAGGAGGTTCGTTACAGAAATAGCATGACAAATTCATCAAAACGGATAAATTCAAAACTTGTGACTATGATATTTATTTGATTCCATATTTAAAAATTTTAAAGGAAAGATTAGTACTCATTGGTTAGGACCTTCTGAGATAGAGACGATTTTTTATAACATATCAATTAAAGTAAAGACTATTGACAAGGAGGGAATTTATTTTCTAGTAAATGGGCATAGACTGAGGTTATATTATAATCCTTTAAATATAGAAGAATTTGTTAATAATATACTTCAGCAATTGGTTATGGGTATAGTGAGTAATGGGTATCCTTCTTGTGCTCCTGTCTCAAATTGATATTTCTTTCTCTCGTTTTATAGAGGGAAAAACAAGATAAAAAAAAATTAATAATAAGGGGGTCTCATACACCAATTTGGTCTCTGGCTTGGCCATGGCATTAAAAATAGATTATATATATGCAAATTCCTTCATATACGGTATTATTGGACTACTCTTTTTGGATATGCGAAGAAGTATGTTATAATATCCAATAGCTTTTAGTGGAAGGGTCGACCAGTGCAACAAGACAAAATTCCTCTATAATCCTATGTACTCATAGATCCTTTTGAAAAATGGGATTTAGACTTCATGGGACTTATCTTTCAAATATTGAGAAAAAGAGGTATATTCTGGTATGTAATAATTATGTCACTAAATGGGTAGAAGATAAACCTCTTTTGCATGATATTGATCAATGTATTGTATACTTTTTATTTGAGCATATAGTTACTTGTTTTTGTGTAACAAGTGATATTCTTACATATCAAGATAATCAATTCACAATAAATATCCTCCAAACCATTATAAAGTAGTAAAAGATAAAGAATCACAAGTATTCTCCATACCATCCACAAGCCAATGGGTAGGTAGAATCCAAAGACAAAGTTCTTGAAGCCATCTTAACCAAAATGGTTTAGCTACACCATTGATATTTGGAAGATCGGCTTCTGGAGACACTTTGGGCATGCTAGAGTACACAGAGGAATACAATCAAACATACAAAATATGATATTTTATATGGTAAACATGTTTTGTTTCCTATTTAGTTCCAAATCAAGAGTTTCAAGATCGAAACCAATCTAGTAATGGATCTCTCAAAGGCTCAACAAAAGAGGATAGAATAACTCAATGAATTGAATGATATTTGACACGATGCAATTCAACACACTACTATAATATAAAAGAAAAGAATGAAATGGCATGACAAATTCATCAGAAAGAATAAATTAAAAACATGCGGCTGGGATATTTTATTTGATTTCATATTTAAAAATGTTAAAGGAAAGCTCAATGCTCACTGGTTAGGACCTTATGATATAGAGACAAATTTTTATAAAAAATTAGTTAAAATCAGAACTATTGATGAGGAGTGTTGGCACATACCAATTTTGGCATAAATTAAACAAGTTTTGAAAGAATTAAAACAATGTTGGAAAATAGCGGAGCGCGCTGAAAATAAAGGAAAAGTAGCGCCGAAAAAAGAGGAAAGCATGCAAGACGTGCATAGAGGGAAACCTAACCACATTAGGGTTATGTTTTTTGTAAGAGATTGTAGTGGATCATAAGCCTAAAATAAGTATAAATAAGTACCTAGGAGGTCTAGTTCGGGGGTGTTTTTTGTCCAAGAATGTTAGAGAATATAGTTTTGGTTGGTTAGGACAATGATTGTAAGATCTGATACCTTTTTGTAAGTTGTTGAGTTGTAGGAGGGTCAAACAACTAGATCTTGAGGGTTAGATTGTAGGCTAAGGAGCCTGGTGCCATATAGTCATCCTCACAAGGATTGTGGAACCTATTTTGTGATTGTATGATCATAAGTTGTAGTGTGAATGGTTTCATATATTACAAAATGATAACAAAAGAACCTAAGATATAGATCTTTGTGGACATAGAATAGGAGGGGGTCAACCATGATAACACTTGTGTAATATGGTATGTGATGTGTTTATTCCATAAGTACTTTCTTTAAGTACTTAGTTGATGAATGAATAATTTTGTGAGATCTGTTAATTGTTAGATTAGTTAGATTGCATGTATCCACATAATACAAGAATGGATATTAATAATAATAGAAGGAACTACTATATCAAAGATTAAGAAGATGAAATGAAATCCCATATCGCCACTCTTTCCTAGACTACAAACATCTGAGCATTGCAGTCACCCATAGAACTATCTCGACTCAGACTATGCAATACACTATGTGTGTTGTGTTACCTTCTAGTTTACTAGGATGACCAATAGTTTTATAGGGCTTTGTTGGAAGTTGTTCAGATATGAACCTGGGTCATCCCAAGAAGTGGTTAGAGAATTGTTAACAACCAATAAATGGTTTTGTTTCCAGCGAGAACTGCATGGGATTGAGTGAGTGGGATCCGTGAAAGAATCACAAAAAAAATGAAGGTATAAAAAGGATTTTTCAGACCATGGAATCCAACAAAGGGAGATATTGAAAACTAGTTGGAAACAAAGGAGTTAGATTTTTCCCAGAAGGATAGAAGAAACCCAAAGTTAACACCATGCAAATATCTGGACAAGTACATGTTTAGTGACTTGCATGATGTATTTTTCTTGCTTTCCCGCATGTGTTGCAGGAGTGGCTATTAAGGTTGAAATAAAACCACCCTACAAATTGAATCAGACAGATCGAGTGGAATCCTGTGGTGATCGTGCAGCTACAACAAGTTAACAACAAATTCACTTGCATAGTATATTTCTAGCTAAACGGTATTGTTGCAAGATTTATCATAGAATTTACAGTAGATACTGTGAAGTCTTATAGTGCAGCAGAGAAAGAGTTCCTAAAAGGACCTAGAGGTAGGCATATAATGTCATTGTACACTTTTATCAAGATTTTATTGTATAACAAATGTATAATCACTATGGAAACATACAACTAAATTTCCCTGGTGCATGGGGGAAGCACTAGCAAGAGATGGAGAAATCGAGGGAGAGATGGATAAGGGAAAGAAGGAGGAGGCCTTGGACCCAATAATGACAGAGGAAGAATATATCAGGAAGATAATGGAAACACCTAGAAAAAAGTGCATTGGAGTACCCTATCAATATAGGATGAATAATAAGAAGAGACCCATAGAATATAGAGAGGGATTGGAAAGTGATAAAGAAGAGGTAGAGGATCTCTGGGATGTGGAGTAGATTTATAAAATAATGCGTGCAACATATGAAAGGAAGGAAAGAGGTCAAGGGGTCGGATAAAAAGGTAGAAATCCTATCCATGCTAGTGTGAGTGTGGACCACATAATCCCATGTGTGACTAATACACCAGAAAGAACACCATCGTTTAGACAACTAAATTTTAGTGGAAGAAAGACAATAGGAAGTTCACCCAATCAAGGAGAAGTGAGGGGAGGAGCCATTTTAGGAAGTATTAGTCAATTATATACATTGCACGGAGGTCATAGTTCATCAGGTGAAAATGGAAGGAAATGACCCCACCAGCAGGTTACCTGAATTCAAGGGAGAGGCATCAGAGGATCCTGAAAAGAACTTGTTTATTTGTGAGAAGATCTAGGAAGAAAAGAAGATCATAGATGAGGATACAAAACCTATGTAGTTTTTTATCACCCTAAGAGACCAGGCATTGGATTGGTACATGAACTTAGCTTTAAATAGTCCACCGGGAACAGCAAGGATGATTGCAGATGTCAAGAAGCTATTGATAACTGAATTTAAGATGCCTAGTTCATAAGATCAGTACATGAACAAGATGATTGAGATCAGACAAAAAACAAGAGATATGTTTTGGGAGATTGATCATAGGTTCAAATGATTGAAGGGTAAATTGAAGTCTATCATGACAGATATGTAGAATAGGCATCTCTTTGTGAATTCACTTCTACCACACTTGAAATACACATTGAGGCAACCAAAGTTTCAAATGTAGGTACAGGCTCTACAGGCTACCCTAAAACTCGAAGAGAACTAGTATCAGAAGATAGATCCAAAAATAGAATTGATGAAGGAGGATCTGAATAAAATCACATTTCAACTAAACCAGAATAGGGGAAAATAAAAAAGAGAACTTGTTTGGTGTACCACACGCATGACGTAAGGACACCACAAGAATCAATGCCCAACTTTCGTGTAGTACATGGAAACAGGGATACCAAAACCTTTTCCAACAGGAGGACCATGGTGTGAGATATGTAAAACACATGGACATGATCCATATCATTGTCCAATGATTCATAAGTATCAGACAATACCCAAGTGTTCATATTGAAACTTTTACAAATTAGTGGGTGATGATGACAAAGATTGTAGGAAAATGGGCTTGATGTGGGAGAGAACATCGGATACCTATAGGGTGCAAGAAGAAATGATGATAGGGAAAGATGAAAATCATTTTAACCAGGTACCACATCCATACAACATTGCACATTAGCAATATAACACTACACAACCTCAGTATAATAACTCCCAGCCACAGTATAACCCCACAAAGTATAATCAAGTGCCTCATTACAATTCACCACGAGGATATTGAGGTGGATAAAGAGGTTGAGGACAAGGTAGAGGAGGATTTGGAAGAGGTAAAGATCCAGTAGTGTGCCAAAATTTCCAACAACTAGGACATTATGTAAGGGAATGTCCAATTCCACCTGCGACATGTATGTATTGTCGCACAATAGACCATGATACAGAGGAATTACGAACATTTTTGGGGAAAATTCAAGCAAAATAGAAGCAAAAAAATTAGAATGTCCAGTGGATATCTACAGAAGCTAGGGATGATGGAATAAATATCAACATAGTTACACAAGGAGGATCTAAGACAAGAGCTGACAAAGTAAGACATGAATCAATGTAACAACAATGGGTGAAGAGGAATACTAAGCCACAAAAACAATTTGATGCAGGGAAAGAAAATGAAATATTAAGAGAGGCAAACATGATTTACTCAAGAAAGATGTTGCATCTACATCAACCAAGCAATTTTATCGCACAATTTGTATCTAGGTCAAAAGGCTAAAGGATAGAGGCCAAACTGGCGTAACAGGAACCTACCCCACCCAATGTCACCACAATGGGGACACTATTTCTATTTAGGGAGGTTAGCCCAGGGGAGATGTCCCTGACAACCTGGGGTTTTTAAGAGGCCAAAATATTAAGGTCAAAGAAAAACTTCCTCCTCACAGGTTACCACCAAGGTCAGATAGTTCGGCTAATCAGCCAATCAAGAAGTGTATGCCCAAATGAGATCACTTGCCCGGAACAAGACAATAGCAAAACAATATATATGCAGGCTATAATTCAGTGTGTTAGTACTTTATATAACTATCTGACATCAATATGTAAGCAATTAAAGTAGTATATATCAATGAGGTCAACATTTATCAATATAGCACTGGAAAAGTATCAATTCATCAATAACTATTGAGATGATGTAGCCAACAATGTATCTAATCAATCTTTTACTCAATAAATCCTTTCAACCATCATATAATTTCTTATCATCAAAAGGCACTGTGTCAATATGGAATAACCAAGTATGACGCCAACCTAGTTAGAGTTAGCTAGTTAGTTAGGGTTTCAAATTTAAAATTTTTAAGAGGTTGTTTGAGCACTATCACTTCAACGTTGTGGATCTAAGATCAGTGCCTAGGGGTAGATGGAGTCAATTAAGGAGAGGACACAAGGTTGAAGGGATAAAATGGCTAAGGACAATATGGAAGGGTTCTAAAGTGATGCAATGGCAGGGACGTAGAATCAAAACCCTAGGGGAAAGAGGCTCACTCTGGTGTTTCTTAAGCAAGGCTTCGTTCTCTTTCCTCCTTCCTTAGGTCAAACTTGGAAAAAAAACTAGCATACAAGATAAGTTAAAACAAGAGAATGAGGTGAGGGAGAGTGTTTCAATGGCAAGTCTCTATCACAAAACCCTAGAAGATGGACGACCCTAGGTGTAGATAACCTAGGCCCGGGACATCCCCTCCTTCTTAACCTTTAAAAGTCACAGCTAGCACAAAGGAAAAAGTAAAAAGAGTGTAGAAAAGGCTAGGCTCTTCCTTCCTTCTTCAATGGTTGAATATTTCTCTTTAAGGGGACATGAAACAAGGACCTACTTGCGTGCTTGTCACCTAGGGTTTTAAATTAGCAAATTTATAATAAATGAAATAATACAAGCCTACAAATATTCAATTAAGAAGTTTTGTAGAAAATACACTTACATATCATGAAAAAATAGCAATGCAAACCCTAGTTATAAACCTTCCTTCAAGAGAAATGCCAAATATGCCAAGAAAATCCTTCCATCAAAAAATGTGCCTCACTTTAAAAGACCAAATACCCAACAAGGGTGCAAAAATCAGATCTCAAAATAGAGTGAGTTGTCGGTTATATCAAAATGAGGGAAAAGCTCCTCAATATATATTGTATTATGACCTTTAATTAAATTTAGTTCATTAAAAATGGACGACAAGGCTACAAACCAAAATTATATTGTTCTTACATGAAATTGTCAATTAAAAACCCTAACTGAGCATAAGCAAGATGTCAATCCCTACAGAGGGAGACGTTAGCCCCTTTTTAGGGAAAATGCAGCACAAAATGACAAAACGTTGGCCCTCTTTGGGCCTCCCAATCATGCCACACATGCTAGTTGCCCTATCAAACTATCACATGCTCAAGGTGATGGCAATGGCTCCTAGGTGACGTCTTGGGTCATCAAAGGGAAATGTTCCACTGGAAGTGGTCAACTACCCTAGGCTGGGCTCAACCAAAGTGTCCCTGATGGAACATCCTTCTTCTTCTCATGTGCAAAAACTCGGTCAAACACTGTCATGTCTCTGCCCCTGATGAGGTCCTAGCAACAATCTGATGGGCTCTTCATCCTCATGGAGGTCCGAACTAATCATTTCCCCATGTGTACCGGTCCACATGGTACCTATTCGTCGAGCATGGTCCTACACATCAAAAACTTTTCCCTCCATGGGCTCATTAGTCACATAGATCATAGCAATGTTAATCACATCTCATCATTAATATTATCAGACATATGCAATAAAACTCTGATATATCATCCAATAGCTCCAAGATATTACAAAGACCTACAATATAAGCTTGAAGAAAAAGACAAAACACCCTATTGGGCTAATATCCATAAGGAAAGGAAAGTCTCCAAGGGGTATCCTCCAAGCCATGTAAAATGAGGTGATGTGAATAGGGGATGTCCAGACATACGGGTAGAGAGAAAGAAAGGGATGCATGATATTACCTATGGGTGCCTTTGTAGAAGGCGATTTGTACCCATCATGGATGAAATTTTTTCCAAGCCCTTTATTGCTTTTATTCCTTTCTTTTCATTTTTTTATTTTTCTTTTTTTTATTTCAAGGACTAACTAGAGGACACTATCTTGGCATGGTGACCAGAGCTAAGTGTGTTACCCACAATCACTTTCACAGAGATGATAAGGATGGCTCGTGATGAAACCCCCTTTCCCTTGGCGATGCAACCAAAGGTCACTGCCCTAGCGTGGTAGCCAGATAGTGGCAATGTCATGCTGTTAGGTACCCATGACCATAATAGGCTAGCTCATGATGAGACCCCCTATCCTCTTGGCTAGGTATTGTTTTGTTATTTTTCTTCGAGTCCCTCTTATTTCTTGTTGAGAGGATTTTTATTGCCTTGTCAGGGATCCCTAGGCGAGGCATATATAGGTTTCATTTTATGGCCTATATCTCTTACCAGTTGCTTTTATCTTCTGGGCCTTTAGCCCCTTCTTCCCATGAGATAAGCTAGAACCCCACGAATAGATCATCCTAATGCCCAAACTAGGGGAATGGGACAGATGAGTCGGAGATAAGATGAAAACAATGATGATATGATGGGAGTGGACAATGGCTCTTCAGAAATCCCCCAGATGGAAAACCAAAACCTATGGGTACAAGCTTGCTAGGATGCCCTGTCAATACCCCCAACAATGGTCAAGCGGGTTAATGTAAGATCCAAGCAGTTGTTAGAAATAAAAGGAGTAAGATCCATAAATATAAAGCTAATAATGATCAAATGTGACACATACCATGATACCTGGACCAATTACGTCATGGAGCAAGAGTCTTCTCTGATACAAGTCCAAGCCAAAGGTGATGGATGTTTTTGTTGCTGACAAGACAAATCTGATGAAATAGAATAAGGATGGGCCATTTAGGGCCATGCTCAAGTTAATCCTACTCTCGGTACTCCATGTCTAGGACTAATGGGCCTCGAGACATGATCTCCTAGTTATCCCTAAAAATCACGGATAACATCTAGCTCCAACTCGGGGACATGTGCTCACCGTAGAGCACATGCGAACCTCAGGATCTGTGGCATAACCTGTAGACCTTTTCAACTCGATAAGTTCATCAGTAACAAAGGTGGGGTGGTATTGTCACCCTGCATATATAGACATATATATAAAACAATCACAAATGTGAATACAAATTCAAATACTTACCTGTACTTACCTGTTAGCTGGATGTTGGTGTACTCAAACAACCAGTGAAGCCAATCCAACAATCTCCCATGATACCTACCTTTGTTCTTCATCATAAACCAAAATAGTGATAAGTCAAGCACAAAAACAACATGGGTTAGAAAATGTATCAGATCATCGAGAATCACAAAGTCTAACTCATGGAGGTGGTTGGGAGGGAAAAAGTGATCCCAATGCATACTCTTAGGAGAATGCTCAATCCACCTCAGGAATGGATTGTGAAAGGTCAAAGGTTCACGAGACTGACTCGAGGAATCTGAATGTTGGCTACCTTGGACATATTCACAACTTGAGGCTCAAGGAGGGATTACAAAAAACTAAAAGGATGACTGACCATTCCTAAAGGGGAGGCTGGAAATCTGTGATAATATGCTTCTTCTTGAGGCACTCAACTTTCCCCTAAAATCCAGAATGAGGTTTTTCTTTACATGAAACCCAAGACAAGGGACATGTTTCTGAGCCACACCTTTAGCAAGATAGTGAGGTAAAGTTATCAAAGGGGGGTGAAAAATATTATCACAAGCATCCTGCTTTAGGGAAGTAACTTCCTCATTTTCATCAATATCCAAGTATAGCGTTGGTTGATAACTTTCTTCATAGGATAAATGTAAGTGCTCAGATGAATAGTCATCAAATTTCTCAAGGTATGACCGAAAATTAATCGGAGAGCATAGAATTAGGTCATCCTTGGGTGTCTGAATAAAGTCAGGTTCTTGTTTCTAGATGTCAAAATTATTAGTAATTTGATGTGAGAAATGAAAAGGAAACCTTTGGAAAGGACCATCAATGTCATAGATGGGATCAAGGTCATAACCAACTATATCCCACCTACATCTCCCAACATGTATGAAATCATCAATGTTATCAATAATGTCATTATCTATGTCATAACATGCATGGTTTGATTCATTCTTCTCCTCCTCATTTCCTTCATCATAAAGCAAAGCATCAACAAAATCTAGGGGAGGAGGGAAACTTATTGTTTCTTCTTGTGCAGGGACTTTGAGGACTTTGGCATTTTCAGCATATATTATTGTTTCATCCTTGTGGATTGATTCTTCATCTTTGATTTTACAACAAGGAACATCCATTTCATTCAAATCTTTCAGTTCTCCTTCATTTTATAAATCAAGGACTAATGTGTCATTGGAAAACTAAAGTGGAAAACAACTGACCTCATCATTGCTCTACTGTGCAAGAGAAATAGGTTGTTGGATGACTTCATCAAAGTGAGGAATAGGGGTTGGCACTTTATCATCTTGTTTAGGATCTCATTCCTTAACCACATCATGATGGTCAAAAACTTGTTCCCTTCTCTCTTGTGGATCTTCAGCAAAGGTTTCAAGGGAAACTAGTTTTATCAAGATGAGAGTGTCCATGGTATGGTCATTGGTTCTGGACAATAAGATATTCTTTTCAATTCGAATGGCCATGTTGTGAGCTTCTACAAGTTTTTCCAGATTCTTCTTATTTAGGAGGGAACTCAAATGCCCTTTAAGTCCATTAGTATAGAGATAAACGAGGTACTTGTCTTTAAGACGATGACTTTGAGGAATCTGGTAAAGCAACTTTTGGAACCTATCCCTAAAAAATATATCAATCTTAGGCTCTGTTTTTTTTATGCCTTCAAGTCCTTTCAGTAATGATTGTATATCTTCCATTTTTATAGCCCACATTGCAAGGAAGATTTCTTCAAAATGGTCCATAGATGTGATGCTGGCAGCTGGAAAATTATCATACCATCTTGTAGCCCCTCCATGTGGGGAGGCAGAGAAGAGTTTCATCACCAAGTCTTCATCTTCGTCACTGATAGGGAAGTATTGAGAGAACTCCCAAAATTTTCTCATGTGATAATCGAGAGTTTCTCCATCGATGCCAGCAAATCGAGGGAGCCAATACTTATAAAAGGGAGGCATGTTTCTGGGATATCCTGGGATTTTACTCATGTCCAAAGGCTTGTAGTTCCCCGGATCCCATTGTGAAGTCATAGTTGGCTTCATCATCAGTGGAGTCACCATATAATTTTCTTGAAACTATCAAATGAAAAGGGAAAACACCCTAGTGGAGTCTCCAGGTAAGCTTATAGGATAAGTCTTTGAAGAAAGGCTTACCAAAAAATATTTATCGTTTGAGGAGAATTGACTTAGTGTTCCCTGGAAATGATGCCAAAATGTTATCACATAGTTTGTAGCTAGGTCAAAAGGATAAAGGATAGAGGCCAATTTGGCGTAACAGGAACCTACCCCACTCAATGTCACCACAATGGGGAGATTCTTTCTATTTAGGGAGGTTATCCCAGGGGAGACATCATCGACAACTTGGGGTTTTGAAGAGGCCAAAGTATAAAGGTCAAAGAAAAGTTCCTCCTCACAGGTTACCACCAAGGTCAGATAGTCCGGCTAATCAGCCAATAAAGAAGTGTATGCCCAAATGAGATCACCTGCCCGAAACAAGACAATAGAAAAATAATATATATGCAGACTATAATTCAGTGGGTTAGTACTTCATATAACTATCTGACATCAATATGTAAGCAATTAAAGAAGTAGATATCAATGAGGTGAACGTTTATTAATATAGCAGTGGAAAAGTATCAATTCATCAATAACTATTGAGATGATGTAGCCAACAATGTATCTAATCAATCTCTTACTCAATAAATGATTTCAACCATCATCTAATTGCTTATCATCAAAAGGCATTGCGTCAAGATGGAATAACCAAATATGATGTCAACCTAGTTAGGGTTAGCTAGTTAGTTAGGGTTTCAAATTTAAAAGTTTTAAGAGGTTGTTTGAGCACTATCAGTTCAACATTGTGGATTTAAGATCAATGCCTAGGGGTAGATGGAGTCAATTAAGGAGAGGATGCAAGGTTGAAGGGATAAAATGGCTAAGGACAAGAGGGAAGGGTTCTAAAGTGATGTAATGGTAGGGCCCTAGAATCAAAACCCTAGGGGAAAGAGGCTCACTCCGATGTTTCTTAAGAAAGGCTTGGTGCTCTTTCCTCCTTCCTTAGGTCAAACTTGGCAAAACGACTAGCATACAAGATAAATTAAAAAGAGAGAATGAGGTGAGGGAGAGTGTTGCAATGGCAAGGCTCTATCACAAATTCCTAGAAGGTGGACAACCCTTGGTGTAGATAACCTAGGCCTGGGACGTCCCCTCCTTCTTAACATTTAAAAATCATAGCTAGAACAAGGGAAAAAGTCAAAAGAGTGTAGGAAAGGCTAGGCTCTTCCTTCCTTCTTCAATGGCTAAATATTTCTCTTTAAGGGGACATGAAACAAGGACCTACTTGTGTGCTTTTCACGTAGGGTTTTAAATCAGAAAATTTATAATAAATGCAATAATACAAGCCTACAACCATTCATTTAAGAAGTTTTGTAGAAAATACACTTACATATCATGAAGAAATAGCAATGAAAACCCTAGTTGTAAACCTTCCTTCAAGAGAAATGCCAAATATGCCAAGAAAATCCTTCCATCAACAAGTGCGCCTCACTTTGAAAGACCAAATACCCAACAAGGTCACAAAAATAAGATCTCACAAGAGAGTGAGTTGTGTGTTATGTGAAAATGAGGGAAAAACTACTCAATATATAATGTATTATGACCTTTAATTAAATTTGGGTCATTAAAAATAACGGACAAGGCTACAAACCAAAATTATACTATTTTTACATTAAATTTCCAAATCAAAACCCTAACTAAGCATAAGAAAGACATCAAGCCCTATTCAGGGAGACTTTAGCCCCTTTTTAGGGCAAATGCAGCACAATATGACAAAACATTGGCCCTCTTTGGGCCTCCCAATCATGCCACACGTGTCAGCTGCCCTGTCAAACTGTCACATGCTCAAGGTGACGTCAATGGATCCTAGGTGACATCCTGGGCCATCAAAGGGAAATGTTCCACTGGAAGTGGGTCAACCCCCCTAGGTTGGGTTCAACCAAAGTGTCCCTGATGGAACATCCTTCTTCTTCTCATGTGAAAAATCTCGGTCAAACATTGTCCTGTATCTTCCACTAATGGGGTCCCAACAACCATCTGATTGGCTCTTCATCCCCATGGAGGTCTAAACTAATCATCTCCCCATGTGTATCGGCCCACATGGTACCTGTTCGTCGGGCATGGTCCTGCACATCAAAAAATTCTCCCTCCATGGGCTCATTAGTCACAGGGATCATAGCAATGTTAATCACATTTCATCATTAATATTATCATAGATATGCATAAAAACCTTGATATATCATCCAATAGCTCCAAGATATTACAAAGACCTACAATACAAGGCTGAAGAAAAAGACAAAACACCCTATTGGGATAATATCCATAAGGAAAGGAAAGTCTCCAAGGGTTATCCTCCAAGCCATGTAAAACTAGGTGATGTGGATAAGGGATGTCTAGACATATGGGTAGAGCAAAAGATAGGGATGCATGATATTACATGTGGGTGCCTTTGTAGAAGGCAAGTTGTACCTATCATGGATGCAATTTTTTCCAAGCCTTTTTCTGCTTTTATTCTTTTCTTTTCTTTTTTTTCTTTTTCTTTTTTTTTATTTCAAGGACTAACTAGAGGACACTTCCTTGGCGTGGTGACCAGAGCTGACAGTGTTACCCACAAGCACTTTCACATAGATGATAAGGATGGCTCGTGATGAGACCCCCTTTCCCTTGGCCATGCAACCAAAGGTCAGTGCCCTAGCATGGTAACCAGATAGTGGCAATGTCATGCTATTAGGTACCCATGAACATAATAGGCTGGCTCGTGATGAGACCACCTATCCCCTTGGATAGGTCTTATTTTGTTATTTTTCTTCGTGTCCCTCTTGTTTATTACTAAGAGGCTTTTTATTACCTTCTCAGGGATCCCTGGGCGAGCCATCTCTAGGTTTCATTTTATGGATTTGATCTTTTACCAGCTACTTTTACCTTCTGGGCCTTTAGCCCTTTCTTCCCACGAGATAAGGTACAACCCCACAAACAGATCATCCTAATGCCTGGACTAGGGGAATGGGACAGATGAGT
>SNQJ01S0032335.1:19127-30602 GCA_010110895.2 Picea sitchensis
ATCACCGTAAATGAATCAACCCAAATAGCACACTCCCTGACTCAATCCAGAGTCCAAGGGGGTTCCACCGATGCCTCTGCATCCTCAAGGTCCGAAACCCTTCACACTCAAAGAAACTGAGTCAATAGCACCTGTCTACATCAAGTAGTAAAACATCATGTCGTCTATCAGAACACATCATAATCAAACATAAATTTATTAATATCAGAAAAGTCCAGATCACTTGCGAGCAAGTGTCCTCAAAGAATAAGTTTTGTAAGTGCTCCAGAGCGGGATGTTACAAAAATCAATTCTTGAAGTGTGATTTGAAGTAGTGTGGCCTAGCTCATGGGTGGTTGGGTATGTTACATGAAGTCACCTTGTGTGAGACCATGAAAGGGGTTGAAAGTTATGGAAGGGATTCCATTCAAAAATATGGAGAAAAAGGAAGAGGAGACCAGGTTTAGGATCTTCTTAACCTAATCCTCCCTAAATCCAAAAGCTTCCATCATCTTTCTTTAAAATTCTAAGAAAGTCCCATTTTATATGATCGTAGGATTTGGACATGTATAGATTCATCATCATCCCTTATTTCCTCATAGTATTGAGCGAGTGGATGTTATTTTGAGCCACCACTATACCATCGAGGATTTTCCTCCCCTCCAGAAAACCCCCATGTTCTTGTGAGATAATGATGGGGAGGATGGGCTTAAGTCTAGATTCTATTAACTTAGAGACAATAGTATAAATGAAATTACAGAGAGAAATAGGATGCAACTTATCTATAGTCATGGATTCTTTGACCTTGGGGATTAAGGTGATGAAAGTGGCATTGAATGCCTATAGGATGGATTTGGACGTGTGAAATTCCTCAACCACTTCCAAAATATCCCATCCTGTAATCAACTAACTTACTTAAAAGAAATCAATGGTAAATCCATATTGTCTTGAGGCTTTCCTGAAGTCCATGTATTTAACTATTACTTCCATTTTCTCCAACGACATTGGTCTCATTACAATTTGGTTCTTTTCTAGGGATACAAAATTGGGGATGGACCCTATATTCCTTTGGATGGCCTCCTCTCTATGATGGTATGGATCTATTAGTATATGATTGAATTAGTTTTCCAATTTGGCCTCAATGTCCTCCTGAGTTTCCTTGATTTCTCCCCGAGTTGATATGAGGAACACGATAATATTTCCACTTCTCCTTTGTAGGAGGGAATGGAGATAAAAATGTTATTCTTTTACCCCTCTTTGAGCCAACCGATTCAAGACATTTGTTTCCGTAACATTTCCTATTGTTTATCTCTTTTGATTAGTTCCAATTGTATTTATTGCTCCTTGGTGGTCGCAGCTTTCGAGTGGATCCCTTGAATAAAATTTTCTGGATCTCCTCCATATCTTCTTCCTGTTTCCTTTTCCTCTCAAATATATTTTTGAAAACCTTCTTTTCCCATGTTTTCATGTAGTTGCACACATGCCCGAGTATTTTCTAGAACCGGAACATCCATGTTCCATATAAATTTTGTTTCTCCTTCCACCATATTTCGATCTTTTGTTCAAAGTCAAGGTGTTCCTGTAGATTTTCTAAGATACTTGCACATAATATCTAGATAAAAATGAAACATACACAACTTGCAATGGTGGATGAAGAGAAAAGACAAAATTGGAGAAAAGAATGAAAATAATTTCTATTATATTTATTCCACACTCAAAGAGTGAATAATTTACAATAGATATAGCCTACATGATTAACTAATGTTGTTGAAAATACTGAGGAGGGGTGGGGGGATGAATCAATATTACCCTTTTTCAACAATTAGCAATTACTTTGATATTTTATTAATTACCACAATAGATCAACAATGGAATTTTGTATTTAAAATAAATTATATAAATATAATTAACAAGAATTACAAGATTTTATAAATAATACTGAAGGACACCGATCCTTTTTAGAGTACCAACTCTAGAAGACATAAATTCCCTTCTTCAGGGAACCAACTCTAGGAGACATAAATTCCCTTCTTCAGGGAACCAACCCTAGGAAGCACCAACTCCCTTGTTTTTAGGGAACCAACCCTAGGAAGCACCAACTCCCTTGTCTTTAGGGAACCAACCCTAGGAAGAACTATCTCCCTTGTCTACTAAAGGATATGAATCCTTCCTTGCTCCTCCCTTCCACCCTCACTGCGTTAGTATCATCAGTTCCTCTTCTTGGACTCTGTTTCTATTTTGATCTTCTGATCTGGATTATAGAGACACTTTCTTCTTCATCATTCTTTCTTACTTATATAGTTTTCTGACTGACGTGATTTATGAAGCATTGTGTCCCTTTGTTTGAACCATTTCATATCTTCATTTAAATTAACAATAATAAATTTTTTTCCCTCCATTATTATCCATACATTATCGTAAAATATTTTCAATTTAGTGAGAAGGATTTTCATAAAACAATCATAGATATGGATCGATTTATTTTAACTCGATCCCATGCCTCTTTATTTCATTCTTAATTTAAATTGATTATATCTAAGATTTTTTATTATCTCTTTAATGCATTCCAAGTATTGGATTATTTAATATAAATTAGGACAATGTCTAGATCCTATCTGGTTCAACGTTCCTTCTTGACTAAGATAAAATTCTTACCCTCCGTGTTAAATTTTTCACAAAAACACTTCGAGATCTCTATTCCATATGACCATAGGCGGTGGCTAGGAGTTAAGCCAAACATGTTATTAATCACTTATCATGATCAATGGTCTTGTTTTAATTTGGACGTTGAGATGGTCCTCTGTCATTTACTCTGGAACTTTGAATATTTGAGACTCTGGGATATTAGAACTATGAAGTGGTTCAATCCCTCCGAAGGAAATTTCTCTGAAGTGCATTTACTGTATTCACTAGTAAACCAGACGATTAATACTTGACCTTTCATTAGATGGACGATCGTGCCTTGTCTAGAGGTTTCAAACAAATCAACGGTCGAGACTTAATCTGCAATTGAATTCTTGGATTCTTTTCACCAGAGTGGTCAGCATCAGAGTTTACCATCTCCTTTCCTTTACTGTGATTTGACGGTTCCAATGTTTTCACTCCAGATCAACGGTTGGAAGTAGTTTGTTTAATATGAGACTCTAAGATATTTGTTGCTTACACTGTCCTTCCATTAAACTTGATCAGATGGTTGAGAATTCATCCAAAGTCCCTCCTTGATCTAATTACTGGCATGACTTCATGAGTTTGTTCCTCTTCCTTATTTCCAATGTCCCAAAACTTACATTATCCTTCCACTTGGCTTTGATAAGTGGTTCTAACTGATCTAATGGTTGTGATTACTTCCAAAATTTTAATGGATGATTAGATTTCCATGATTATTCACATGGTTTTGTTCTGTGTAAGATCTGACTTCTATGTGATCTGACGGTCGAAGATTTTCCCGAGAAGTATATCAATGGAAAAGATTCTTCCTTGATTCTTTTGGAGTTTTACTATGGGGATTTCAATCTCGATAGTGTTTATGCAATGCACTCTCCCTTCCTGAGATTTAATTAATGTCATTCCGTCTGAGCTTTGGGTTTATATTGGATTATTCTACAACTTGTTGACATCAATGACAATATCGTACCACTGTGTCCAACAAATGCACCATAGTATTGATCTAGAGAGATCTAGACACTCAATGAATGAAACTGAAGTAATATTTCACCTAGTCCTAGTTAACTGATCCATGCAATCATCAATAAAATAAGTCACACATGTGGAAGTGAGAGAAACAAATGCAAATTTTGGTGATAAAACCGAGGTTGCCATGCATGAGTGACTTCCACTAGTTTAACTGAGTGTAACTAACTCTGAACTGAAGAGAAGCTCCATATTTTGTAGGGGAATATTCTATAGAGATAATGTTGTCATCTAAGGAAGTGTTCTCAACATTAGAATACCAATTTTAGGAAAATAATTACCTAGGTGAGTGTGTGATATATCCAACACCTCCCATAAACACTACTTGGGTGTAAATGATAAATGGGTCCCAACAACCAAGGCCATGTTAGGTACCCATTGTAAAATACATCTAACAATGAAACATTTAAAAAGGGATGAAAGAGGGAAAAACTTATGGGAACCCCCTGCCCCCCCCATCAAAGTACAATGCATCAAAAGATTAAGAAAAAAGGAAATTTCTAAGCAACTTTATCCTTCACTTCATGGAGACCTTGCAAATGTGCAAGTTTAAGCTTGTTGAAGATTTTGTTGAAGATGTAGATGTTTGTACATATATGATGATGTAGATGCACCAGTGTGGTTTCCACAGATATCCACTTTCTCTTATTGTAAATAATAATATCCAAATGAAGTTTGGATGAAACTTTGTAAATCGTGTAGTTGTTTCCGGAAAAACGCTGAAAAATTGTTGATTTTAACATGCTCATGAATTCACTTCACGGACTCCGTTTTAGACGATTTGTTTTTTGAAATTGGATATTTTTCTGAGAAGAATTCAAATATCCTATTTGTTTATGTAAATTATTCTTATAAATTTATATAATGCAATCTTAAGTGTGAGTCCCCCTTTTTTTTCTCCTGAGATGCATGCATGGCAGATGCATGTGGCTCTTGGGATGCATGAATGGAATATGAAAAAAGTGTATGCATGTGGCTCCTAATATGCATGGATGATATATTCCATATGTGATTTAGAAAATAGATCCGAAATGGAGTAGATATGATCTTCAATGAATGGAACAAAAATTTGTGGGGATACTTGTGTAGAAGGCTCTTCAAACTGAGAGGATTGATCTTCTAGTAGTTTTTCTACTCGCTCTATCTTGTCAACCTTTTGCATGAAATATTCTTTATTCCCAAGTAGAACCTCCAATATGTTATGTAATTCATTTGGAGTTGATTCTTGTGATTCATCATCTACTTGATGGAAAAGTGAAATGAGGAGGAGATCACTCATACATGTGTAATTCTCCTTAATGGTGATGATCCCAATTCATTTAAGTATTATTGGTGATGATAAAGAGTTTAGAATGCAACACTTGGTGATAAAACTAAAGTTGACATGTAACACTTCACTCAACTAGTCCAACTAAACAACAACTGAGAGTTGAATGGAGTGTATGCGACACCCTTTTATAAGGGATAATATCCTCAATGAGGGTAGAATATCTTAGAATAAGGGACCCTCAACATATCCAAATAAACGTAGGTGTGTGTAATATCTCCAATAGTTCCAACCAAAACTTTTCAAAGAGGAAGGATTTGTACCCTTTCCTTAAGATCATTTTCCATTCTCAAACAATAGGCCAATGGTTTGACACAAATTAGGGTTGTACATCCACATAGAGATCCTTCATTGACTAGAAAAAAGTTTCAGAGACTAAGAACATGTCTACATGCATCACTATCCTTTTGTTATTGTATCTTTTGTTGTTCCAAGTGAATAGACCACTCCTCACAAGGATATCTATTAATATGAGGTTCTTTATTAGTGTCCCAAAGGAGTTTTTCTTTGAATTCAATATTCTTGATCCACCCTTTTTTTCTAGTAAATATTTAATCATGTTGAAATCCCCTCCCATGATCCAGGGTTGGTGTTGCATAGTGGTGCCTAATAAGTTTAAATCCTCTAAGAAATCCCTCTTTTGACTTGGGGCTTGGGGATCATATGAATTTTATACGTACCCATTCTAACCCATTTCTATGACCCTTAATTTTACCATTAGGCTCTGCTAATGCACTGAGTGAGCCTCAACATCCAAAGTCTCTAGATCCCACAAGATGGCTAGTCTTCCCGAGGCTCGTTCTACATCAATCCCTTCTACTACACATCCTTTCCAGACATTTTGGGATATCTTTCTCATCATTACCATGTCACATTTTGTTTCTTGTAACATAACACACTTTTCTTTCTCATGGCTGATCTTCTTTTGTAACATCCTATATTTAGAAAGTGCACTAATTCATCTTACATTCCATGATATGATCTTCATATTTAACACTTTGGTTGGGAGGGGAAATAATTATTCAGAAGGTTGACCACTTGGCCCGAGTCTAACAAGAAGGCCCATGTTTCCTCTATTTTGTGTTTCTGATGATTTATTCATCTCTTCTTTTCCTCTGCCAAAGTCTTTTTCATAGGCTTGAGGGGGTTACTTTTGATGCCCAGGTTGACAATGTTGGATGATGGGGAACCTTGGGAAATTCCCACTCCTCTTCCTTTCAATAGATCCCTTTGTATCTTACGTAGTTGGTGTATTGGCAAGTTATTTAGTATTTGTTGTCCATGTTCTACTCTTAGATATGTCATATCCAACTCTACTTCCTCTAGGCCCATGTATTGTGCCATTTCAACTTCTTCTTCCTCCTCCGACTCATATTCTAGGTCATGGGTATCTTTCATCTTTGCTTTGCCTTCTACAAGATACTCTTTCCCAAAATATGAGGAGGTATTTCTTAGTTTTTCTATTTTCTTCCCTTTTACGGTTGTATTATTTGTCTCTTCCTTCAGATCCTTTGATTTATCATCCTCTATTGGTTGACTAGTGTCCCCCTCCAAGGATTATATTTCATTAGCATTGTTCTATTTTATATTTGTCCCTAGCTATTTAGTATCCCTTCTTCTTACCTTACTTTGCTTGGAATTTTTGAAAAACCCTCCTGGTTGGTTTCCTCTTTTGATTTGTTTGATGGGTTTGTAGCATTTTGGGGGAAGTCCCTTAAAATGTGGCCATGAACGTGGCACTTTCTGCATCTGAATGGGATATGCTTGTAGTCCAGATGTTGAGCCCAATCATTTTCTTGGTATGAAAATATGATTGACTCCCATAGGGTTCCTGATACATTCATGTATACACAAATTCTAGCATAAGAGATGTACCTGGCCAATTATGTGACTTCCAATACTTTGATGAAGGATCCCAATGTGTTCCTGATTCCCACTAGGATTTTGGGATCCTAGAAATCTCATGGTAGTGAGTACATTCTGATCCACACTATTGGTTCTTTAAAATCCTCTTTCTCTAGTTCACATCTCTTCATCTAGTATCTCACGTGCACATCATCTGAGTTGAAGAAATACAAACTCTCTTCAAAGACTTTGTCCTTGTCTCCTGTTTATGAGAATAAGACTATGAAAAACCATTAGATCCTAGTTGCAAGTCAACTCGACACTTTACCTACTAGTGGGACTTTATCCATACCTGCAAGGCCTTTTCTGAGGGCCATATTCCCATGAATTTATCTATAAGAACATGGTCCTTCTTCCATTGGATGTATTTCTCAATGCTCGTCGGTGTGACCTTATATCTGAGTCTTTTTCTTTCTTTCACTACACAGTCATTCTACATATGCTTTCTCTCATCGTCCTTGTTTGACCCTATTTCATCCTTATCCTATGGATCCATCTATCATTTTTATGTACCCTCCATTTCTACATCCTCCCCTCGTGACTCCAGGATACATGTTATGACATCCTTAAAATACTTTTTTATTGTAGCTAGCATACCCTCCCAGGTTTCTAGGACTGGAATTTGTTCTTCCATCCCTTCTATGAACCTGTCGCCACATATATTTACCCTATGAATGCCTCCCTAACAGAGAGCCATGTACCCTTACCCCGTGTAGAACCCTAGGCACTTACCCTACACCTTCTACCTCCATTCTCAAAATCCAATCCTTTATTTTTATAATTTAATAAGTATAAATATTAATATTATTACAAATATTATGAAATTGAAATAAAATATGTTTATTGGAAAGGAATCTTTAAAAAATGTTTTACATCTCTTATTTTCTTAGTAATATTTTATTTTTCCATTGTCACTATAATCCAATACTTTGTTCTGTTATGAGTATTATAAGAATTTGTCATTTTTTTAACACATTTAGTTTCACTATGAAATTCATGACAATTTCCTCTCAACAACGTTAATTTTCTTATTTAAGTTAGCAATAGTATAAAGATAATTTTAATATTTTAACTCGGGGTTAATGATCTCTTTATAGTACATTAACTTAATCATATTCTATATTTCTTTGTTGCTTTTATTGTAAGAGTGATTTTAATATTTTTGATATTTTAATGGGTGGCCTCCCTTTTTATTGGAAATGGTTTAGCTAAGAATCAACATTTTTATATTAGCTTCTTTAAAATGTCAGTGAGATTCGATTAGAATTCATGTTATCGTTCATGTTAATTATCTTATGCTTGTGCATTAAGTACCTAATGATTGGACAACTTTGGAAGGGAGTTTTGAAACCCAATATCTAAGCAAAGGATTGATTACAAGGTGTATTGTTCTTCATTTTAACATTATAAATTATAAAACATGTTTGGATTTGCTAGATTTACTTTTCTAAAAATCTACCAAATTAGATAATTCTAATAACAAGTATATGAAATGAGATTTTTTTCCTTCTTTAAAAAACAAAAATAAAACACATTGAGGTTGTTGTCAAGACAAAAATAGGTTTTTCAACCTCCATTAATGATTTTTCAACACCTACAGTACCAATTGAGTTTGTGATGAAGATCAACTTAAATATGCTTGTATAAATCAACTTCCTCTATTTTTTAGTTTTTTTTTTTTTTAAAGAAAATGAAGAGGATTTTATATATAAAGAGGGCCTAGCCAAAACAAAATGACACAGAATATAGATACAAAGGTTGACTCTATACAGTATGAGTCTGATGCTATGAAATTGTTCTAAAAAAACTAATTATCTCCTTGTTGGAGCAGGAAATTTTGGGAGTTAAGTGCAGTAAACAAGGAAGAATGGACCAGAGGAAACAACATGGGCTAGAACAGAAGGAAGACCAGTGTGATAGAATGGAAAAGGAAGAAGTGCATTGAGAAAGAAGGAAGATCAATGCAGAGTCAAAGAAAGAATGAAAACCAACCATGCAGAAGGCAGTTGGAAAGTGGACAAGTTGATTCCACATAGGATTAAGGCTTTGAGTCATAATGTAAAGGTTTTTTCCCATTTTGTAGTATAAATAAAATATGTATAAGGTAGATTGAGGGATCATATTTAATATCCTTTTTTATAGTGAAGAACTTGTTGTTGGAGCATCCTTTTGAGTCCAAGTCTAAGTCTTTGTTGAGAACTGTGGAGCTCAAATGGAATAAGTGTTGAGTTGTAATTGAGGGTCAAGTTGCAAGTTGTGGAGTTTGGTGTGAGATTGGTCAGCCTCATGGGCATGCAATGGTACTATGATGTAATGCGCACAATGCTATTTTGAAGAAAAAATAATAAAGAAGAATATCTTTGTGGATGTAGCCTAGGGGGGTGAACCATGGTAAAAGCTTGCGTTGTAATGTGGTTGAATGATTTTTGTTGTTTCTACAATTATGAATAAATGGTTAGGTGAATGAATGGGTTTATTTACAGTGCACACTAGTATAATTATGCAAAATATATGTCATTGAATGGATAAAGTAGGAGATCTGATGAATATATGTTAAATTAGAAGAGAGGTAAAAAGGAACATCCCTAATCCCTTCCATGACTGCAGGCATCTGTGTCCTCTAGTCACCCATAAGCCATTTTGGGTGAGACTGCGTTGTGCAGTCTATGTGTGGTGTAACCTTCTGGTTTACTAGAAGGGTTGATGGTGAAAAGGGTTTTGTTGGAAAACTAAGGTAGAACCCAGGTTAGCCCATACATCTAACACATAGTTTTGTTGTTGGCTTGAACTTAGAAGAATAACTGGGAAAGGGTTTGATGAAGAAGATGCAGTGGTAAAAGGGATGTTCAGGACATGGAATAATACGAAGAAAGAGATTGAAATATGGTTGGAGACAAAGCAACTAGAATCCACACAGAAATATAATAATGGTTCCAGGTATACACTACACCAGTATCGATAGAGGTATGTGTTTACTAATTTGCATGAAGCATATTTTTGTTACTTTCCAGAGTTATTACAGGAATGGTTATTGAGGTTGAAGGATACCCGTTCGAATAATCAGATTAGGCCAGTAGAATTGACTTTTAAGAATATTGCGTAGATCGAAAGGGTTAATAATAAATTCACACACACAATGGATTTTTGGTTAGATAGAATTATTGCAGGATTTATCATTGAGTTTGTAGTAGATACAACGAAGTCGTATACTATTGTAGAGTTGGATTTCTTGAAGGGACCCAGAGGAGGGTATATTATTCCTCTTTACACATCGATCAAGATCCTATTGTATGATAGATGTGTGATGACCATGGAATTAGATTTCTAGACCACTTTGCATGCATGGGAGAGTTGGGGAAACACTAAGGAAGATCTGAGATATGGAGAAGGATATGAAGAGTAGCCAGAAGAAGGAATCAATGGAACCCATCATGATGGATGACGAACAAACCAGGGATATCATAAGGAAAAAAAGTTTGACATGCAATGAATGACCCAACTACCAATATAAGATGAATAGTAAGAAGAGGGCAGTAGCCAAGTGAGAGGGATTGAAAAGTGATGAGGAAGAGGTAGAGGATCTTCACGCCATGGGGAAGATTGAGGATATATTTTGCACCACATATGAGAGGAAAACTAGAGGTCATGGGTCTGGTTTAGAAGAAGGCTCTCCATTCCATATCTGAATTAGTGTGGAACCTGTTGGGGTCCTATAATTATAGGCGAATCGATTCTTCGACTGTTGATTTGGTGTTTCTCCCGTGATGACGAAGTCTGGCTCAGTTGATCCCGTTTCCTCCCTCCATCCATTTCGCCCGATCCTCCATCATTCTGTTGCATCTTTCATCCTCCGCTGCGCCTTCACTCCCTTGTCTTTTCAACCCGTTGAGTATGCCTTACCCGCCTTCCATCCCTGAATAAATGGACTTAGGATGACAAAAATAACAATAAAATTAGTTAGATTAAATAAGGAATGTCAGTATAGTTAGAATAAGTTAAATGAGTTAATAAAGAGCTAGCTAATAATTAATTAATTATTAATTAGTTAATTATTACTTAAGCTAAAAATCTAAGTTAGCAAATAGGTTAGTTTAGTAACTAGGTTACTCATGTTAATTAATGTTAAATAAAGCAAATTAAATAACAAAAAATAAAAGTTAAATAAAAAGAAAATACAAAAAACAATATAAAAAGATGAAAAATTAAAAACAAAATATAATAATTACAAAATATATAAAATACATAAAAACAAAAATATATAAAATAAAAAATTATAATATAAAAACATAATAAAATAAAATTAAACAAAAACAAAACAAATTAAAACATGAAAAAACATAAAACAATAAACAAAACACAAAAACGTGAAAAATAAAAACATAACATATAATATTTAAAAAACAAAAAATTAAAAAACTAAAAAACTAAAAAACATCCTATCCTAAGTCTACCCCCCACCCCTCATACCTTACACCTACCTCACGTCACTCCCACCTACCCCACCTCACATTCCACCCACCTCCCCCTTACATCACACTCCACTCACTCCCCATCCCCCTACGTCACCTTCCACT
>SNQJ01S0032335.1:36764-57670 GCA_010110895.2 Picea sitchensis
TGGATGAGGGTATAATTCAAGTAGAATTAATTCAACAAGTAGCTTTCAAGTTTCTACACAATGTAGAGGTGGTAGTACAACAAATTTCACAATGGAAGGACAAGATCCAACTATTATGTTACTAGAGTTTCAAGGGGATGGGTTAGATGGACCATAAAACAATTTTTTATGTGTGAGAATAAATGAGAAGAAAAGAAAATTATAAATGAAGATACAAATGTGATATCCCAATACCAATCCCTAGTTGTAATTGTAACTATAACATGTTTTATTGTCTGGTGAGCCAAGTGAATATAAGCTAGAAAGCTTATGTGTTTATTAGGGTGGAGAGCCTAGATACTAAAGGCCAGAGAGCCTATTTTTGTATATGTAAATACTCATATCCTTAACATAAATACATCATTGCATGTAGACCGACAAGGATAAAAGAGAATGGGGGACTAAGCTCCACTAGGTAGGGAAAGGGATGGGGCTAAGAGGATAGTAAAAGGGATAAGCTTGAGGGCTTATCTCTATGGGAATAATATTATATTATCATTTCCTAAAGACTAAGGTTGGACATAACCTATGCTATCCTAAGTTCCTGTGGGAAGGGAATGGATGTTAAGTGGAGCTCATGCAGCTTCTTTAGGACAAGTCTTCGATTAGGGACATGCATTTATATTTGGAAAACACATTATTCTTGGGGGTTCCCCTCCACTCTTCTCATTCTTTCCATGCATGCACACACACCTTCACGTAGGAAGCCATTACTCCATTATCGACCTTGGAACATGAATGCACCTCTTGAACCCACAATTATACTTGAGTTATCGTGTGTATTTTTCCGGTGAAGCCCGATGCACCTATATTTTCCTGAGCCCATGCTATGTCTTAATGATTGGATGTTGCTACCAACGCAGTTCCTTGGATGAGCATGGCTTACTGCCATCTTCTATGTCCTTACCATTTTTCATTTGCTTAAATCACTAGTATGTTAGCTGAATGTTGTTGTTGTATTTCTTAAAGAGATGGATTGAATAAGCAGGTTGTCAGGCCTATGGAAAAATCTCTCCAGGTAAGAGAGTTGGTTGGGAAAGAAGAAGATGGTTTTTAGGCCTATGAGAACCTCTCTCCAAGTGAGAGAGGTTGTTGGGAAAGTGATTTCTTTTGGAGGGATCCCAACAACAAATATATCACTATGAGAATTCCTGTCTGACTTGTTGTTGAAGCCCTGGAAGGGAAGTGGAGAAGTTGATGGACTATTGAACAATGAAGGTGTATACTTCTTGGGGTGAGACAGGCATGTGGGGAATGAGAAGATGTGAGTTGTGTGCATAAATTAGCTCCTAGGAGGGAATCCTTCCTGATGTACTATGTGACTTTCCATAGTCTCAGCCTAGCCTAGGAATCCCTTGTTCTGGGTGGAGTTTAATCCCAGCTCAGGGGTGAACCACTGTTGAGAGTAATGAGCAATGTGGTCTATGGCTGGGAGATTCATGGAGGGTATGCATGCAGTTGGTGGCCTTTGGAAAAAATATAAGTACCATTTCTATGTTCATTTACATGTTGTGTATTTGTACATGTCTAATATTTATAATTATTTCCTATATATGTTGTATGTGTAGAATTATTGATATTTATGCATTAATCTATATATTATAAAAATGTAATTGTGTGTTAAATTATATATGTATGATGTTCCGCAAGAATTTCCATGTGCCATAGCCCAACAGTTCTATGGTTGGGTATGTTATATTTTTTTTATTATCAGAAGTTCAGTATGAAAGTGTTTTGTAGTATAATGGCATGGCTTGGGTGGTCGGGTAAGTTACAAATTGGTATCAAATCCCATGGTTTCAAAAATGAACCTGGATAGGCCATGGGTGTGGAGTTTGGAGTCAAAATTCTGTAGGGATTTGATGTATAGAGTGCTAGAGGAGTGTTGAGAGAGCTATTGGGTGGTAATGGAAAGCTCATGAAGATTAGCAGAGAAGTTATCATAGTAATCATGGTTGATAACCACGATATTGAATTTGAGTCGTAGGATCTACATGGGGGGAGGAAGACCCTTCCCAACCATCAGATCTAGAAACAATGCACAACATTTAACCTCCAAGTCCTTCGGACTTCGTGACTTGGATGAAGTTTAAATTATGTTGAGAAAAGGGGTCGAAGCCTAAAGTTTCGAAGTCCCGAAGCTCTGAAGTCCCAGAGCGCTAGAGTGATGTGGACCTGTTTAGAAGTTCGACATTCGGGAGTTATAAGGTGTTCTGGAGTGGAATCTACCAAAGCTCGGAGTCCCAAAGTACCGGATATGACATGGCATGATGATGTCACCTAGGGTGACGTGGACTTACCTTAACTCTGCCACATGTCACTTTTTTTTTTACTTTTGATAGGCCCTTATTACAATTTGGGACCTGGCATGTGTCACTACATTAATTGGTTGATAGACAAGCTTTGGGGATCCTTGTATTCGCTAGTTCAAAATTCATGTATTTTGAAGTGTTATAAGGTAAAGTCTTCTGAATTCCGAAGCTTTGTAGTGCCGGAGTAACACGACATGATGACATCACCTGGGGTGATGTGGACTGGTTTGACAACTTTTTTTTCAGAAGAATTATTGTGTTCTAATTGGAAATCCATCGAAGTCAAAGTCCCTAAAAACTATGTTGACTGTAGATCTAAACAAAGAAGGAGGATTGTCAATGTGTGAGTCCTCAGTTTTTCAGAAATTCGACGTTCGAAAGATTTGGGATATGCAGGTGTAAAATTCATCGAAGCCAAAAATTCTAGAGTCACATAATGTTGAAGTGACGTGGCATGTTGACATCACCTAGGGTGATGTGGACCACTGTAAGCATGCCACATGTTGATTTGTTTCATTCCTTTGGTATGTATGTTGTACCAATCAAAACCAAACATATGTTGACCATTAATTGGACCACGTGTCACCTATTAGTTTGTCCATGTGTCACCATTTTATATGATGAAATTTGTACTACATGGACCCTCTAAAAGTTAAGAGGTTTATGAGTTTGGTGTTCAGAAGGAATGAAGTGTGATGAAGGTGAAACTCTTGAAGCTCTGAAGAGTGGAGTAAATCCTCACCTTTGATTGGGAGATGACATGTGGTAGTGTATCCCATAGTCCAGTAACTTGGTACTCTAGAGGATTCAAGGCATAAGAATTTGGGGTTGAGGACTCCCGAAGGCCAGAGTCCATCTTAGTCATTGAATGATGGGAAGTTGTGGACTGTCGATCCACCATTCTTTGCGAGTTTTCCAATTTGGTGCTCTAGGGGATTGGAAGTTTGGAGTTGAGAGAACCTCCAAAGTTTTAGAGCCTCGAAGTCCCTAAGCTCTTGATAAGAACCTATTAGCCTAGCGCTTGGTCATAGCCTATGGTCACATAAGATTGGGGGCCAAGGAAAAAGGGCTAGTGCCCATAAATTGTTTTCAAAACAAAAGGGGGGCTTGGAGAACTATTTTGTGGGGTCTCAACTTGAACAGACCTAGAACTAAAGATGTAAATAAGGCTTGTGTATCTTACGAGAGGAACCAACATAAGTCTGAGAACAAAAATTCATCTCTAGAAGAAGATCACCTATGGAAATATCAACTTCACAAGAAAGAAAATTTTTGGATAACCATTAAGGTTAAGGTATCTCGCGCAACCATGGTGGAAGAAGCTACAGGAGCCATCAATCTAAGTAAAGAATAGATCATGACCGTCGAATGATGAAATCAGTAGAAGGCCACAATAGTTGTCAGATCTTGGAGTTGCAGAAGGGGACCATTGGATCAACATCTGATTAAGTCTTGACCATCAGATTAGTAGAAGTAAGATCTAGGGTGGAGAGAATTTGTGGAGATCGGGGGAATAAATAAGATCCATGTGGGTTTCACCTTTGCAATCCTCCTAGACCATCGATCTGTAGGTTTGGAAAATTCAACAATTGACATCAATTCCACTATATTGCAGAACTCGGGAAAGGAGATAAAAGTCATTCTAGTTGGGACTCCACAATCATCCCTGATCATATATCTTCACGTTGATTCAAGAACGACCGTCGATCCTCGATAGGGGGTTGGATCCTCAATAATTGAGAAAGGTCATAGCCTCGATCACCTGGGTCGGAGTTATAGGTCCTTTGGGCATACGAGGAGAACTAGGTTCAATGCATCTGTATTAAAACCGTGGTTATGCAGATATTCGATCCTGTTAGTGATTGAATATGAGAGATAAGATAATCATTGGCATCCCAATTTTGGGTTTTACAATGTTGTTACAATAGGAGAATCCATAAAAGGGTTTTAGGATGGGAGGTACTACATCAATAAATTTCTTCTCAGGACTCATAATTGAGCAAGGAAGGAGTCACTGGAAAGGTCTTAGAAAGAGGATTCCAAGTATTCAGCCATCATTAAGGATCGAGTATCTCATATCAAGGGAAGTTGGAAAGAAGATTTCTAGTGACCATAAAAGAAAATTTTTGCCTATGTTAACAAAATGGTATATTGTGGTTCTAGCTAACAAATTTTGATGTATGCCTGTTTTCAGAGGTAATGATTACATTTAGAACATAAAAAGTGCTAGAGATGTCTACATATCGAAGAAATAAGGACAGAGAAATATCTTCACTTTGCATTTGAGATATTTAAGAATTTATTGGATCAGATGTTGGGTCCAATAAGAAACATGGAAAACCCAAATGAAATTCTAGTTCGGGGAAGACCTGTTCTATACAGATTGATATATATATCAGAATGCTAGTATTTTGATAAATAAAGAAGAAATGTAAGCATGGATAAAGTGACAACATCTCCAAATTTTAGTCCTACATATTGGAGGTAGCACCTCCATTATTGCTAACAAAATGTGTAGTGCAAGCATGGTATGAAGGTCATCAAAGGTGACATGTTGGAAGTTGAATATTCTTGTCAAAAGGAAATTAGATGGGTTATGATAGGAGAAAGTAATAATTCATCAAGAAAATCCAAGTGTTGAGATAAGGAAGGGATAAATCAATTTCCTCAAGAAATAAGTTGGTGTTAGATGACCAAGGTTACTTAGAGAACATGACTGGAAATATAATTGGGTCATGTAGGAGTTGGAACAGAGGGATCCAAGTAATAGTGGAATGATGAAAATTAATATCAGCATAATATGTGGTTTCAAGTATGCAAGGTAGACAAGGAAATATTCCTGGGTGGATTCAAGTCTTTGAACATCCTAAGATAATGGAATAAGAGATCATGAGGTAGATATCAGGCTAATAGGGATGCATGAGAACAGTCCAGGAGGGAAAACACAAATATTCGAGGATTGTTGATGCATTCCAAACATATTGATGATATTTCCACAATATCATGGAGATTTCAAATCCAATAAAGACTTCAAAAAGAAATGAATATCTATAGAGATTCACTAAGGAACCATGAAGAAGAAAATGGTTCAACACATACTTGTGAATGAAAAGGAGATGGTGCCTAAATGGAATCCATCTTAAGTGGCATAGAGCCATGAGTGACATTTCCAGGGGGTGGAAGGATCACTTGAAATTATGATGGTATATTAAAAGTAGTATTAGGTACTTCCAATTAATTTTATGCAACTAGCGAAGGAGGCATATGTGCATCCTTATAGTATGATAGAGATTAGTTATGCAAGTCAAGTTTGAGGCTAGTTGGAAAGGAGAAGAGAAGAGTGCAAGAAACCTCAAATACTAAAGTATTCGGTCAGGAAAGGGCTGAAGTAGTTAAATATGAAAAGTAAATGGATGTTGAAGATCCAAAGTCTATAAGATAACGTTGTTACACTTCAAAATTGCTCAGATGGATAAGTGTCGCATTGTCCCTACCAATTGTCGTAAGTGTCGCATCTTCCCTACAACTTTCGCAAGTGTCGCAAGTTGATCACTAGTGTCGCAAATGATTTTCAGACATGATGTCATGATAACGACACTAAGGAGGCACTTATGGCATCTCACATGACTGATTTGAAGGAGGAGAACTAGTTTACTGGGATCAAATGACTCTTGACACCTGAAAGGAGCCCTGAAACAGAGGTTTGGAGGGGGAACGCTCCCCTACTTCAGCTGCAGAAGTGATGGTGCTCCCATATGATGCCTTAGGGAGTGTTATAATGCTCCTCAAACCCTTTTGGAGGAGCGCTTCTCATATTAGGAGCGCTGGCGCTTCCCCAAGGCTTGCCAAGGAGCACTACAATGCTCTGAGACCCGTTCTGAAGGAGCGCTCCCTAATCTGGGTCAGTTGTTAGCCCGTTGAGGAGAATCAGGGGAGGAACATTCGAGATTAGGAGGCAATTGTGCTAAAATTCTTGTTTTCATCAACAGATCCCTGATCTATGGAGAAGGTTCCCAACTGGTTCTAAACATAACTCAAGAGGTTAGGCTCTTCCCAACCTATATAAACAGGCTCTATGATGGTGGAAAGGGGGAAGAATTAAACATATGAAACTTATGAAATCTTGGAGAACTTAAATTGACCAAAGGTAGTCAGTGAAACATTGTTATCGGTTGTGGTCTTCGGTAAAGTTTAGGCAGAAGGACTTAGCGAAGGCATGCATGACTAGCATCACGATTGTAATCTTCTTGTCATTATTCTCATCAATGGCTTATGCCAGCCTGTTTCTTTCTAGTTTTTGTCGATGTTACATGAACTTATCATTAGATAGATCTGTTTCAAGCTAATATCAATATATTAGGAAGTGGCCATACTTGTTTTGTCCACAGACCCCGCCGAGGAGAAAAGGATTGGAGCACTGGCACAAGATGGGGGACAACGTCGATAACAAGTACGCCTATCATCCTTCCTTCTCAATATTAGTTTAGATAGATTTGAAAAAAATTGATTATTATGTAAGCATTTTAAATACAGGGTTAAGGTCAAGCCTTGGGGTGTCTCTGGTTCATGGAGATTTTCTACCATGGCTGGCGACTCGGCCGGGAGATAGCCTCAAATCAAAACCTCTTGTTTGGATTTTTCCTCATTGACCTTGTTCCGCCCCTTGATTGTTTCAGACCTAATTCACTCCTCTTTTGATTGGTTTAATGAGATGATTGGCTCCATTTGTCCCATCTATCACTGTTGAGTGCTGAGTTTGAATCATTTTTTGATTTTGACATTTCCAGAGTTTTAGAGAATCTGGCATCTCTGTCCTAGTGTTAGCGAGGCACCATCATCTGAAGGCTTTTTCAGGAATGCGTTGTAGTAGCGCTCCTTTCCCTTAGCAGCAGGCCAACCTCTTTTGGCCGGAAACCCTCCAAAATTGCACTTTTTGGATTGCAGCTCGTGTTCCTCTGTGAGTGATCTTGTGAGTCAGTGCCTTCCTTTCAACCTCCCACGTAAATGAAGGATAAACACCTTGATTGGATCTTGTATCCTTCCTCACCATTTTCATTGAGTTTTTTTTTTTTTTTTTTTTTTTTTTTTTTTTTTTTTTTTTTCTCCTCATCAGTTGAGTAAAAATCTTGGTGAAGGTCATCGAAGGCCTATAGAACTCTTCACTCTTATTTGGGTCAAGGTCTTTATTCTTCAATTTTGCTTTTTGGGTGCAAATTTTGTTTCTCTTTGATTGTTTACTTTCTTTCACTTTTTCGTTTGGTGATTGCTCTGAAGGGTGTATTGTTTGTGTGATTTTGCTTATGCTAGTTTGGTTTCCATTCATACGAGAAGATAATTAGCAAGATAAGCATTATGTTGTATTGATAATCATCCATACACAAACAATAAGATATATACCATGATTGAGTTAAATATTAGAGGCATTTAAAAGTTTTTGCATTACATGGAGTTTGATTGAGAAAATAATCGTTTGAGAACATTAGGCGTTGACAGCGGTAGTGAAAGAGACTCTCTACCTTGCTAGTTGTTCATCGAAGAAATGATTGCTTATCATGCTTGATGCACTCTTTGGGTGATCTTAATTCCATTTTGTTTCACTTCCATGCACCTTTAAGTAAAGAACAACTACTAAAATCAACGTTAATTTAAAATCACCTAGAATTTTTCTTTGCAAGGATCCTCCACCAGAGTAGAATAGGTGTAGCACTTTGGATTAGGGTTGTGAGCATAACTCTCATTTCTAAAACAAGCATTAGCATCCACGAGTTAGGGAGAGTAAAATCTAGTTATCGTATAAATCTGCCTGGGATCCCCCCTCTCAAACAAGGGTTACACATGAGGTTGCATTCGGGTAAGCTACAGGGGCTAACCCTCCGTGGCTTAAGCCAGAGATTATTGGTGAGTCGGATCATATTATGGGTGCTGAGGTAAATCCAAATTCTAGCGTGAACTTCTTAGTTGATTTGGAAGACTTGATACCCTTATCACAGTTGGTATCACAGTGATACTGCAGGTGACTGCGAATTAAAGTAGCCTTAGTACTGGCCATCATCTTTAGGGTCTTACAAAAGGTGGTAGTGAAGGGAAGTCTTCTTGTGCACAGGCGGACATTGGTCAAAGCTCCATGTGGAGGTAAATCCACAATTCTTGCGTGGAATCTTGCACCGAGGGCATGGTCGTTAGCGGGCTAGCCATTTATAGCTGTTCACTATCGCCTTACGGACTTGATCATAGCGATGTTGGATTTCATCACCAAGTAGTATGGTCATCGAAAGAAGGTCATGTTGCTTGGTTGTGATTCTTAGATTCTAATGGTAATATTTGTTTTCTTTACTTAGTGGACCTTAGGTGAATTAGGTGTTAATGGCATGAATCTGGGAGTATAATGGAGGAACACTTTAGGGAACCTGCCGCCCATTTGCGTGGTCCTCCATGTGTTTCCACACTAAGTCTTCCAAGACTCAGCATTGCGTTACCAGTTTTGTTGTTCCCCACTCAGGTGATCCCAAATCCTCCAGATGTTTGAGTTGCACTAATACTTTGGATGTCAATACACACCCACACATCAACCTCAAATCGACTTTTCACCTTCTTACATGAAATCTCCTTCCATTTCTCCTTCCTTGCAGCTATTAGAAGCAAAGCAAAGTAGCCGGGTGATTAGAAGAAGTTCAGGAAAGAGAAGAAGAAGAAAGAGCCGAAAGGACCAAGACCCAACAACACAGATGTTGGCTCTAAGAAACGAGTTCGCATTAATGAAATGCTTGGAGTGTTGATGATATCAACAAGATTAAAAGAAATAATCCAAAACCAAATTCCCTTACGTGAGGGTGATGTTTTATATGAGGATTACCCAGTCTTACCAGATGTACGAAGATAACAGTGCATCAGCTGACCCCTCTGTGGAGTCGTAATAGATGATACCCCATCAGCAGTGATGTTAGGGTTGGTAAAGAAAGAAAGCTCAGTTTACCCTTGCATATTGTCTTAGAAAGGTAATCATTACTCTCACCTTTGTCCTTGCATGGATGGGGCTTCTTCTCTTTGGAAAACTTCAACTTCCAAAGGTTGTGTGAAGCTTTCCTCAATCCATCATTGTTTGATGGTGATGATCCAATTCCATCCCTACGATGCGATCCTGTTGATCAATTGGTCAATCTAGTTTCCTCTTCAATTGAACCACAAACCCAAAGTGGTTGGTCGGTTCGTCATGAATGCGACCACATGCTACATCAAAGTGACACAAAGTGGTCAATCTATTTTTTCATCACCGAATTAAGACCAGCTCTTCATCAAAGTGACACCAAAGTGGTGATCTAGCTGCATGGAGTGGAGTATTTCTTCCATTGAGATATCAAATTAAGCGTCCAGTCCCTTCTCGGTCAGTCCCACTCTTCACGAAGAGTGCCAAGTGTATTCGATACGGTTTCACGATTACGATTGATCCCATTTTCCTTTTGACTGAGGGAATGCTCGAAGTGGCTGATCCGGTCCCTTCCAGTCGATCCCTCTTCCCTCGAGAGAGTGCTAAATCAATCGAATCCGGTTTAGATGCGGGTGATCCCAGAACTCTCATTCTGGAATGTCAGTAGTGATCCCGTCCCTTCCTTGGTCAATCCCACTCTTCCGCTGAAGAGTGTCAAATTAGTCTATCAAGTCCACCATTGGTGAATCAGTCAATCATGGTGAGTCTACTCACCCTCTCTCGGTGAAGCCAAATGTGTCCCATGTTTTCTGCGTTGATCTGGAACTCTACAGGGGCATTCTTCCTCCTCCTATGGAACCCCCTCCAAGCAGCGAGGCCATCCTTTTGATTGGGGTGCACTAAATAGACCTCATCTTCACTCACATTCATTTCGAGATTAGGATTGAGGTTAAGTGTAGTGGGGCGTTAGATCAAATGCTAGTAGATGAAGGGTCGTCTGGATTGGTATTTTGTCTTACATTTGCTTGATGCAGCTTTGGGTTGTCATCTTACCTTGGTTATCTGAGTCTGTTATCTTTTAGCAATTCAGATCAACCTTTAGGGATCCTTCCTTGTTTTATTGTAACTTTGGGAGGGAAACATATCTTTATTGATGTCATGGTAATCCAGAGACCCCTTGGATTTCTCTTTACTCCTTAGGCGGGATTATGTCTATGCTATGAAGCTATTGTATCCACCCTTTTCCATGTGATATCGCACCTTCCACGATGGAAGGTTCGCGACCTAATGATCAAATTTCATTCATCGGCCCTGACCGGGTTACCTACCTAAGTGGTTCTTATATGGAGACAATATCACCCACAACCACATGTCAATTATGTGGCGTTGTCTCTATGACCTCAACTTCCAATGATTTGGATCCTGTAATTGACATGGTGATGATCTCTTGGTAGGGTTATTGGAGCACGATCTCTTTCTTAAGCCCTCGACTTGTGTCCCTCCTTGAGTGATTATCTTCCATCCGAGTGAAGATCTTGGAAGCCATGACCGAGTCTGTCCCTTGACATATAGGCCCTTCCTTCAGGCGTTATCCTCTTGATATGATCAGAGAAATAATGAGCATAAGTTTCTCTTCTGCGTACGTGACTGGAACAAAAATGAAGCAGTCACACTAGCTTTGCCTGTCTTTGAGGGCATCACGATCATAGTTCTCTTCTCGTAGGCTCGTTAAAATGAAACAAAGGCTTTGAGCGCAGGTTTTTCTTCTTTGTAGCAAGCTAGTTAAAAATGAAACAACAATCTGGGATCGAACCTTTTAGGGCCTGGAGCATAGTTCTTTTCTTGTGTCAAGCTCGTTAAAAATGAAACAATCCCACACCTCTCCTTCAAATTAGAGTCTTTTCGCCCCGAGGATCTACGTAGATCTTCAGTCAAGTCTTTACGTTAAGGACTTTCGTTTTAACCTTCATTCATCCACGTATCCTTTTCTCCATGGCACAAAATTGGGCTACTCCAAATTGGTGAATGGGTGAATTTGAAGCAGAATATCTCGATACTTTTGATGATCGTGCGAATTCGAGCCGCGACTTTCAAGATGGGGCATACGAACAGTCTTTGTTCTTTCTGCGTGCTCATAAATGCAGCAGGAATGCAACGGGTAAACTTTATCTCTTTTTGGACTGTATGGACACCCTACCGCGAAAAAGGAACCCCCACAGGAGTCTACTAGAAGCCTTGGACTCTCTAAATATGAAAAGTTGTAGTGATGATTTTCCACTCGTTAAAAGAATTAGGAAAGAAGTCTTCAGGAGCAATGGTTTAACCCTTTTTAGGTCTGATTAGACTCGCGAAAAAGGAGGCAGAAGTTCTCTTTTGAGTGTTTTTGAGACTCTATAATCCCAAAACCTTGAGTTCTGTCTTTGGACTCGTTAAAGCACACGTTAATGATGAGACCCATATAGGGTAGAAGACCCTTATGCTAGGTTGAACAAACAAGAGAGGAACCTACAGAAGGTGAGTTATATCGAACATGTGTTATCCTCCTCAATATCATTTAATGTCAAAATAGGTGCTCATCTATTTGGATGGGAAAAAATTGAAAGAAGCAAGCCAATCAGTCTCTTGAGAACACTATCCATCTTTTCTTAGAGTCGCCCTTGAACTCGGCACTTTGTCACTTTGCATACATCATAATCCTTGAATTTCTACTTTAAATGATCCTTTGAGCTTCCTTTCTATCACTGAGTCACCGGCGCGGAAATTCTGGTGCCAACTTTGCATAGTTTTGGTCCATGTCATGTTTTATTTGTGCCTCGGTGTTCAGTATCAGCCTCAAGATTCCAACCATCATCCCAAATATCTTGTCTCCTGGCAGGCGCGTTCATGTTCTTTTGATCTGTGGTGCCTACATGTCCGTTTGTGTCATTGATGGGGGACATCAAGGCCCTCCCGTGACGAAGATCTATTCACATCAAACTTCAACACATTATCAGGAATTAGGCTTAGAAACCATTGAGTACTTTGGGACCTGCATGACTCAATGTCAGGGGCCTTCCTCCTCGTGTACAATGATGGGTTTACATCATTGACCTCTAATCGAGATATTCCGTCGGGTGTTCGACATCGACTCATTTATTCACAGATTCAGTTAATAAAGTACTAAGCAGAATTACCTTGGGAATCATTGACATTAATGGTAGTCTCTACGCACTTGTTAACGGTTTACCCCTGTTGGTAATCAAGTGGTTTCCGCCATGTTCGACACCAAGACATATATTCAAATGGTTAGATTCGTGCCATATTATTGGGATTGGTAAGAAGACCACCGGGTTAGTCAATTCACTGATATATAATGTTTCAACCCAGGTTGTGAAGGATTTCTGGACTAAGAACACATACATTATTACATAGATCCCGCTTTGTATTTTAATTTCGTGGATATATCACATCATCTATTAGATCCTTTGTGTATTCTTGGTAGCTCATTGATCTGAGTCGCTCCAATTATAGATCCACATTGTATCTTGGTGGCTATACCTTTTATCAGTACAATTATGGATCCTTGATGTATTTTAGCACGAAAATGACATATCTCAAATCTTGATCATCAAAGCATTCTGCCTTGGTTTTGAAACATGTCATATCATTGTTGGATGTTTGTCGCATTTTCACGAGGTTCTCCAGGAGTCTATACCCTTGCTTGAATGTCTGGCGGTTTAGGTCATCGGTTTGCATCTTAAAGGCTTCATGCACAGGGCATTACATTTTTGCGTCAAAATTTCTAGAGATGGATAGAATTAATGGCATTGTCCTGCAATTATAGTAAATGCCATCTTCCTACAACTACATGAGTGTAAAGTAGGTTGATCACTAGTGTCGCAAATGATGTTCATACATGATGCCATGATAAACAACACTAAAGAGGCACTCCGCGGAAGCTGATTTGAAGGAGGAGAACTGGTTTATTGGGATCAAATGACTCTTGACACATGAAAGGAACCCCGAAACAAAGGTTTTGAGGAGGAACACTCCCCTATTTCACCTACCTGTGAAGGAAGCAGCGGCGCTCCCATATGATGCTTAGGGGCGTTATAAGCAGCTCCTCAGACCCTTTTGGAGAGAGTTGCTCATCTTAAGTCTTTGAATTGCTTCCCAAGGCTTTAACAAGGCCTTCTAGTAGAGACCCGCCGAGGCGCTCTAATCAGGTCGAGTTATTGCCGTTAGGGAGAATCGGGGAGGAACATTCGTGATTAGGGAGGCGGTTATTACCGAATTCTTGTACCATCAGATCACGATCTATGGAAAGGTTCTGGCCGGTTCTAAACATAACTCAAGGAGTTAGGCCTTGCCCAAAAGCCTGTATAAGCGAGCTCTATGATGGTGGAAAGGGGAAGAATTAAACATATGAAACTTATGATCTTGGAAACTTCTGGTCAATCAAAGGAGAGTGATCAATGAAGGTGTTGTTATCCAGGTTGTGGAAATTTTAGGCAAGGGTTAGACGAAAAGGACTTGGCGAAGATATCGCATTCGCATCTACGGTATGAGAATATGGCGTCATTATTCTCATCAATACTTGATGGCCTGCTTCTTTCATGGATTTGTGTAAGTGTTGCATGAACTTATATTGTTATTAGATCGTTTTCAGCTAATATCAATACAGAGTAGGAGTAATTAGTATCTTGTTTTGTCCCTGCCAATTTCGGCCGAGGAACAAAAGTTAGAGCATAACACTTTGGAGCATCAAGGATAGCGTGATAGCAGTACTTCTATCATCCTTGGAACGCAACTTGGAGCATGCAGGGACAAACGTCGATAACAGGTACTTCTATCATCCTTCCTTCTCATGTGTTAGTTTAGATAGATTTGAAAGAAATTCAGTGTCCACGTTAAGCATTTTTCTGTCTAGGGTTAAGGTCAAGACTTAGAGGTGATCTACCTGTCCGCAAGGAGATTTTCCTACAACAAACGTGATTGGAATTATAATTCATCCAATTATGAGTTGGGATAGATGGATCCAAGAAATAAATAAAATTTGAAGGTTAATATCAACTTAGCATTAGGTTGGAAAAGAAAAATGCATCCAAGAGTTATTTGGATAGAAAGTGCTCATGTCATAAATAGTCATGCACAATGGTTATTGTGAGAGCACATAACGATTCGAGAATCCAGAAGAATTGAAGACTTCTGGGATAAATAAGGAAAAGTGATACAGGGAGAAAAAAGTTGTTGCAATTACTATAGAAATAAGTATGTTATGGCTCGTTGGGACAACCATAAAGAGAGAATGCTTGCATGTTTTCAAGTGTTGTTGATAATGTTGTTTCATATGGAAGGATGCAACATAAAGTTGGAATGTTTATATAAGACTGATAAAGAGGCATGAGAGATTCTACTATCATCATCTAATCAGGTAGCATCAAAATAATTTAATGACAACTATGTAGGTAATTATTTCTCTTTTGAAATTATGTTGCATAATTTCCAAAGGGAAATTCAGGTAAGAATTTCCCCATATTGAATTCTTATAATACACAGTATGGTATTGTTTAAATGCATTAACATGAATAAGATAACACTAGGTGTGGTAAAGGCTAGAGGTATGTTATAGTTATCAAAGCGTTTTATCTTTTCAATGCACACACTGACATAGTAGCATGTCATGTTAATTTGATTATGAGGTAATATCCAAATAAATAAAAGATGAGAACTTGTTATAGGAATGATGCCAGGAAAGCTAGTCATGTATGAGACTAGGACATGGTTGGATATGGAAAGGCATGGATATAGAAAGGGTATGTACCACACAAATACCCAATGAACTTCATGCCTTTAAATAAAACTTGGACTACAATTGTTTTTCTAACACTACTGAACACCACAAAATTATATTGTGGTGTAGTGTTTGGGTTGAAAAGGAAGGCATCCAAGTAATTGAGAATACAATGGGAAGTGTGTGGATAATGTGTCAAGACATTGGTCGGATTTCCAATTTATGGATGGTGAGATACATGAGTTAGATAAGGATCATTTTGAAAATCAATGCAAAGGTGAATTGAATAAAAAGGCATTGAGAGTTGCACTCATGCCTAGTAAGTGGTAGAGTTGCACTCATACACGATAAATTTGTATACTTAAATGCATTTTCTGAATGTGTTTTGTGAGTGCATGCATATATATTATTGCATGGAAATAATTATACTAGCGGTTGAAGTGTTGCTAACTCATGAAGTTGAGAACATTTCAGGAGTTGTTAGACATTTCAACATGAAAGTTGCAAGTAACGTAGTCACATGAGCATTGACTAAAGGAAATTTTCTGTTCAAAAAAATAAGTAATGAACTTACTTATATTAATGATGAACATGCATATACATAGAATGATAATTCATTTTATCTAATAAATGTTTTTGTAGTTTTGATTGAATTGATTAGTGTAGACAACTTTGAGATAATATTATAAGGTTTTTGTACATATTGCAATGAGAGTATGATGTAAAGGAAATGCCAACAATTTGTTCGTTGAATGCAAGATAGAGTCATTGTAGGAAAAATGGTAATCAACATGGTGCTTGAAGAAATCCATAAGGAAGACTGCATCTTATTATTGCAACAACAACGAAAAATTATGAAATAGAATTTCATATTTTGGGGAAAAGTTGAATTACTTATGAAATAAGTTTGAGTTCTAAATGAATTATTTTACGTTCTCTCATGATAACTGCATGTGTGTGATGCATATGAGATAATATTGATTAAAGTTGGAATGTTGGAAAAATAACAACTATTGTTGAGGACACTAAAGCCCTATAATTGTAGAACTTTGGTGGGGTTTTTGTAATGGGTTAGTGCTCTCCTTGTTTGTAAAATCCTTGGCAAGATGTATCATTGAAGGATTGTGTAACATTGAAGGGATGCCTGAGCCTGGAACAATGAGTGCAACAATGAGGAGGTGACTCAAGGATACATATGGCATGGTAGCTTCCATAAAGAGGGTGTGTCAAATTGAACAATGAGCTAAATTATTTCTGGAAGAAGCTCTATGGAATAGAGAAATTGAGTTCCAGTTGCAGTATGAATACCAGGATTGGTGTTGGAAAGTAAAGCACTAGATGGCTAAAAATATTCCAATAGCTAAATCTTGGATCTTTTTGAAGAATTTGAATTGTACACATATAAACAAGTTGCACTAAGGACATTGAAAAAGTAAGGGGAGGGGATTGTAATATCCCAAGACCAATCCCCAGTTGTAATTGTAAATGTAACATTTTTTATAGGATGGTGAGCCAAGTGAATATAATCAAGGAAGCTTATGTGTTGATTAGGTCAGAGAGCCTAGATACTAAAGGCCAAATACCATGTTTTTGTATATGTAAATACTCATATCCTTAATATAAATACATCGTTTCATGTAGACCGACCACAATAAAAGAGAATGGGGGACTAAGCTCCACTAGGTATGGAAAGGGATGGGGCTAAGACGATAAGAAAAAGGATAATCTTGAGGGCTTATCTCTATGGGAATAATATTGTATTATTATTTCCTAAAGACTAAGGTTGGACATAACCTATGCTATCCTAAGTTCCTGTGGGAAGGGAACACATGTTAAGTGGAGCTCATGCAGCTTCATGAGGACAAGTGTCTGATTAGGGACATGCAGTTAGGAAAACACATTCTTCTTGGGGGTTCCCTTCCACTCTTGCAATTATTCCCATGCACGCACGCATGCCTTCACGTAGGAATACATTACTCCATTATCGACCTTTGAACATGCATGCATCTCTGGAACCTGCAGTTATACTTGAGTTATCTTGTGTATTTTTCTAGTGAATACTGGTGTAGCTGTATTTTCTTGAGCCTGTGTTGTGTCTTAACGGTTCACTATTGCTTCCAATGCAGTTCCTTGGATGAGCATGACTTTCTTCCATATTCTGTGTCCTTACCTGTTTTATTTTTCTTCCATAACCTGTGCGTTATTTGAATGTTGTTGTTGTATTTTCTAAGGAGATGGATTGAAGAAGCAAGTTTCCAGGCCTGTGGGAAAGTCTCTCCAGGTGAGAGAGTTGGTTGGGAAAGAAGAAGCATGTTTTCAGGCCTGTGAGAAACTCTCTCCAAGTGAGATAGGTTGTTGGGAAATTTATTTCTCCTCAAGGGAGCCCAACAGTAGCTAAAAATCTTTGAGAATTACTTTTCGGCTTGTTGTTGGAGCCTTGGAATGGAAGTGGAGTAGTCGATGGACTGTTGAACAGTGAAGGTGTATACTTCTTAGGTTGAGACATGCATGTGGGGAATGAGAGGTTGTGATTTGTGTGTGTAAGTTGTCTCCTAGGAGGGATTCTTTCCTGATGTACTATGTGACTTCCTGTAGTCTCATCCTAGCCTAGAAATCCCTTTTCATGGGTAGAGTTTAGTCCCAGCTCGGGGGTGACCCACTGCTGAGAGTGATGAGAAACATGGTCTATGGCTGCGAGGTTCATGGAAGGTCTACACACATTTGGTGGTATTCTACAAAAATATAAGTACCATTTATGTGTTCTTTTAAATGTTGTGTATTTGTACATGTCTAATATTTATAAGTATTTCATGTATATGTTGTATGTGTAGGGTTACTGTTATTTTTTCAATAGTCTATATATTAGTAGAATGTAATTTTCTGTTAAATTATATGTATGATGTTCCACAAGAGTTTTTGTGTGCCATATCCCAATGGATCTAGGGTTGGGTATGTTACATTTTGGTTATCAAAATCTCATTATGAAAGTTTTTTATAGTAGCGTGGTCTGGCTTTGGTGGTCGGGTACGTTACACAAAGGTTACACAGTTGGAAATTAGATTAAGAAACTATGCATTAGACTGGTACATGGGTCCCACAACAAATAATCCAATGGTAGATCCTACAACTGTAGTAGAGGTGAAGAGGCAACTAATAAATGAATTTTAGAAACCAAGCTCAGAAGACCATTTTATGAATGAGATGATAGAGATTAAGAAAAAACCATGATAATCAGTTTGGGAAGTGGAGCAGAAGTTCAAGAGACTAAAAGTTAAGTTAAAATACCATATTAATGATATGTAGCATAGACATTTGTTTGTTAATTCTTTGTTTCCACACTGGAATTATCCTTTGAGACAACATAAATTTCATAGATAGGCTAAGGCTCTGCAAGTAGCCTTACAATTAGAGGAAAATTAGTACAAGCATATAGACCCATCTATGGAAGAGTTGAGACAATATATGAAGAACTTAAAATTCCAGTCTAATCAGAATAAAGGAAAGGATAAAAGAGAACATGTCTAGTGTACAATGTGCAGGACAAAAGGAAATCATAAGAATGAGTTTCCATTATTTGTGTAGTATATTGGATAGGGTATGCCAAACCTTTTATCTTCATGAGGACCATGGTGTGAGATTTGAAAAACACATGGGCATGATCCCTATCATTTCCCCCTGATGAAAAATTATTAGACAGTACCAAATAACACATTTTGTAATTTTTGCAAGTCATTTGGACATGAAGACAAATACTGTAGAACTTTGGAGATGATGAAAGAGAGGATTTCAGATACATACATGGTGTAGGATGAACATATAATAGGACAAACTATGAAGCAATTGCAGTATAACAACTTGAAATAGCCACAATATAATCCCACACAATAGTTTCAGCCACAACCATAGTATAATGCAGAATAGTTTCAATGGAAACAATAGTATAATCCTGCACAACAATGCGCAACACCACCATAGTACAATAACACACAACCACAATATAATCAAGGACCACAGTATAATACACCACACAAAGATAATAAAGGAAATAGATGAGGCTTCAGAGGAGGAGGTCATCGAGGAAGCGACTTTGGATGAGGTTGAGGACTAGTAGTGTTCCATAACTGTCAGAAACCTTGACACTATACTAGGGACTGTCCACAACCACCTGCGACATGTATGTATTTTCATGCATCAAACCATGGAACAGAAGACTGTCCAACATTGTTAACAAATATACAATATAAGAGGAACCAAAACAACTAGAACATCTAATGGATTGATGTAGAAAATAGAAGTGGATGGGAAGAATATTAACATAGTTACTAGAGGTGGAGCTAAGACAAGAGAGTATGAATCCAAGAAGGATCGGGACTAGTACTTTTGGGTTAGGAAGAATATGTATCCCGAACATAAGTTTGATGCATGCAAAGAGAAAGAGATATTCAAAGAATCTAGGAAGGAGATTCCAAAAGAAAACATTGCATCTACTTCAGGAATAGAGCCAGTAGATGAGATACCAATGTATGAAATACCTCCACTATTTGATTAGACCAGTAAAGAGAAGCATTTAGAGGAAGTAAGTAACTTAAGAAAATTTTGGGGATCTTGTGTAAAGTTGTTGAATGATAGAAACTATTTACAAATATTGGAAAATTTGTTAGAAAAGTGTCATCCTAGGGAAGAAGGGGTAAAAACAATGAATCATGTTCAGAAGAAGATAAGAACAAGTAGAGAATTTAGGTTGAATGAAAACATAAGAGATTTCAATATGGGTGATATCATACTAGACTTAGGGTCTGAAGTCAATGTTTTGTCAAAGAATACCTGGGAAGCTATGGGAGAAACTAAATTGGGGTATTCACCTATTCGGTTGAAGTTATATAATCAACACAGAGTGGTTCCAATTGGAATATTGAAATGGTTTCTAGTATATCTAGATGGTGTGTGCACCATGACAGACTTTGAATTCATTGACATAGTGGATAATACTTCGCCATATACAAATTTATTGGGCATGTATTGGGCCTTTGATAACTAGGATATTATCAATTTGAAGACAAGGAGTATGATCTTTGAATTTGGATAATATAGAGTGATTACACCACCAGACCCCTCAGAAGGAGGAAGGTATGTAGAACCTGTAACATACAATATTCTTACAAAATATGTGAATCAGTTATAAAGAAGATTATATTAACACACGAAGAAGATTATATTAACTCATCTACATATGTCATGATCAATTGGAGGAGTATTAGTTCTTGTGATTCAGAATCTAACATAGGACTGGAAAATTAGAAGGAACAACTACATGAATTATCCACCAGAAGATGTGCCAAAATGACGCACGCGTTGAGATGGATTGTTTCAGAGGTAAGAGAACATCCTACTTTTTATGGTATAAATGACTTAGAAGAGTTTTTTATGAAGTTTGAATTATATTTAGTAGGATTTCCCAAATTTATTAACCCAAGGCCACTTAATTCCAATTTTAAAATTTATCATCATTAAAATAATTTAAGGAATAGGGAGGGTTTTTAGTTCCCCTTTGATCTTAATTTCATCTTTTCTTAGGGTTGATCCATTATTATCTTGTTGATATATAATCATGTTTAGGTCCCTCTTGATTTGGAACAAAGTATAACTTTCAAAATGGCGAAGAAGGGCCTGAATCCATGAGAGAACTCCCACGTAAATGTTCCCCCTGCTATGTGTTCTTTGATGATATCCCTTATTAGAATTATAGAGTCACCACATATAATTATACTTTGAATTCCGTTCAATAGATCCATCTTGATTCCTCCATAGAGATCAAAGGCTAATGCTTCGTTGTTGGTCATGGTACCAAGAACCCAAG